>MU388341.1:0-84782 GCA_022578535.1 Jackrogersella minutella
GGGGAGGGATAAGTCAGGGGTCTGATTGGTCAAAAGGTGCCGTGGCTAGAAAGATACATAGAAAAACCGATTGTGGTCTGAGCTAGCTGAGATAAGATATGCTAATAAATAGGGGCTGCACCGCACCTACAGGGGGGGTTCAGGGGGGAGGGGGTTAAAGCTCCACCAGCTGAGCCTCGGCCAGGCTGCACCTAAAAGAAAAGCTCCCATTCAACTTCCAATTCCCAAACCGGACTCGGCTCATCGCCCATCTTCCACAGTTGGTTTTTCTTTTCTTTTATATATACAAAAGAATATACAAAAAGGAAAAAGACAACAATAATAAAGAAATAAAATGGAGGTAATTGATCCGGCCACCGGCCGACCTCTACCGTCCGAAGCCATCCAGCGCGTGCTCTTCGTGGCGAGCTCCGTGCACGTCTACAACATCCCGCCGATGACGCCGGGCAAGGGCCACGTGGCCGCGAGCTGGACCGCGGACGACGGCAAGCGGCAGATATTCACGGCGCGCCTGCGCGTGATCGAGACGGCCGTGCCGGTGCCGGCCGGCGGCGGCGGCGGCGAGGAGGAGGAGAGGGTCAAGACGGACGTCGCGCTCGAGGACGCCACCAACGGCAGCCTGTTCGCCGCCGCCCCCTACACCTCCGCCGCCGTCGTCGAGCCCGTCGCCGACAGCTCCCGCTTCTTCGCCCTGCGCGTCCAGGACGAGGCGGGCCGCAAGGCCACCCTCGGCATCGGCTTCGAGGAGCGCAGCGAGGCCTTCGACTTCGGCGTCTCCCTGCAGGAGGCCCAGAAGACCCTGGGCTGGACCAACAACCAGAGCGGCCCGCCCGGCCAGAAGCAGGTGCTGGAACAGGGGGCCGGCGCGGAGAAGCGGGATCTGAGCTTGAAGGAGGGGGAGACGATCACGATTAACTTGCCTGGCAGGTTCGGGAGACGGAAGCCGGAGCCCCCTCCTCAGCAGTCTAGTAGTAGCCCCTCGTCGTTCTCGTTGCCTCCGCCTCCGTATCCCGGCTCGGGGATACTGCCTCCGCCGCCGAGCAATACTACGAGCATACGGGGGAAACGACTATCCGCACAGAACCTAGGCTTTGACGATGGGAAGTTTGGGGAGTTTGCTTGAGTTACTAGTATGGATGGTTCTTAGGCCGTGGTTTACGTATAACCCAGGTAGAACAACGATGGAAACATAATGTCGTTAGTGGTCTTGCTCTTGAGACAAAATAGATCCAAGCTCTGAATAGGTACTCTGATTGATAAGCACAAACGCCAGTCTAAACCCTTATTATTTTCCCACCACGACTCCCAGTAAGAGGTATCTTCTAGTATTCTAAGTCACGTAAAACTTTGGGTCTTTGTTTCATCCCCGTCGCCCCATGATCCTCTCAAAGAGGGCATGCTCCTCCGCTTCGTCAGTTTTGATTCTAGAACTATCTTTAGTGAACTTGACTGGTTTCTAGATGAATTTTCCGATGTAGTTTCAATTGGCGTACCGCACAATTCAACCGCCTTTGGATAGGGACTGTTAAGGGGTATCTTTGGATCTTGAGGTGTTGGAGTTTGCTGCTCCCGATTGTGCCGAGGATTGAACTCTTGAGCCGAAATCGACCTCTCCTGATATATTCCATGAACTCCCATATATCCAAGGGGTGAAC
Organism: Jackrogersella minutella; assembly: GCA_022578535.1. Taxonomy (NCBI): domain Eukaryota; kingdom Fungi; phylum Ascomycota; class Sordariomycetes; order Xylariales; family Hypoxylaceae; genus Jackrogersella; species Jackrogersella minutella. The sequence continues at coordinate 1,656 of MU388341.1, forward strand.
AGTAAGGGTTGGCAATGGCAGGTGGCTGGTTGGCTTGGAGATATGATGATATTGGAGAAGGCATGTTGAATCCTGCGTAGGCAGGGCTTTGCTGCTGTCTGAGACTCATCCTTTCCCTTTCCTTCTCGACCTGCGACCATCTCTCGCGGCACTGTATCTCCACGTGTAGCTCGCACAACCGACCCAGTATCTTTTTCTCCTCCTCGACGGTGTCGACGATACGGTGCCTTAGCCAACCGCGATGTTTCTTAGCCCGCTTCTGGTCATCCAGGGTCGCTGTCCAGGAGATCTGCTCCTCGACTAGGGGCACTCGCATGAATAGATCTAGAGCTCGTCTGTCATGTTGTTGTAGCATCTCGAGGAGATACATGCGCTCCGTGTGTAGCTCATCAAACGAGCGAGGTTGGAGCCCTAATTGTAGCGCGCTGACAGACTGCCATGGGTCACCGTGGACTTTGACCGTCGGTTCTGGATTTGGCCCGGCATTATGGGTTAATCGTGACCCGTACGCAGTATCCCAAGGCTCCCGGGAAGGGGGCGGTATATCATCTCGTGGTTTGTACGGCATAACGGAACCAGGGTTCTGTAAGTGGATGTTATCAGCCTCTTCGAAGTTGTGTTTCTATGAGTGCCGGGCTCTACGAGAATAGGAGACATATTATGTTACAACACTGCCCCTTGATATATGTATTTCATTGGACAAAGATTTACTAACCTAGACAAATAACTAGGTAGGTATCAGGGATAAACAGACTTCTAGAGTGTTCCGGTTCATGACGACTATGCTAGTGTAAGGTCGAATCTGGTATGATCAAGAATAGCTATGATTTCAGGAGTGAAGATAGACGAAGACGTAAAATAAGGCATTAGGAACTCCTTTACTTTTCATCATCTGGATATTAGCTCCAACAAAAGACCTAAACTTGGCAAATTCGAAATTCCCTCACAAGTTTATAGTAGCCTAAACATAGCACACGAGTGAGACTTTGACCTATATAGATCTCGTTCACGATTACAATAAAGGTAATTCTAGAATGTGTCGAGTGCGTGCCAGAATGTGAGTATACTCAAGTCTGTTTCAAATTATGATTAGTGAAAGACCTGTAGCTCGTTCTGACCCAAACCTACCTTGTCCAAAATGTCCCCTTCCGTCATGTATAACCCAGCTTCTTAACATTGTAGTATACATAAACCTAACAATGATACAGACTTTATATACATCCTATGAAGCCTCGGATAGAGGCCTTACAGAGCAAAACCATCATGTCTCGGAGGATCGCAAAAACGCCACTACAAAGTTCGTGGTCAGTATTGTCAATCTAAAAGCCTTATCATACAGATTTCATGTATACAAAGAATATTACTTACCAGCCCTACAGCTTCAGCAGCCTTCCTTACTGCCGAAACCTCATCTTTCGTAACAGGACGGTTGATCTCTGCGTACCTAACCTCCTCCTGGCCTTCTTGTTCACTATTCTCCTTCTTAACCCGTTTCTTCGGCTTCCCGACATGAGCATCCGGTCTATACTGCTCCATGATATTGACAAAAATATCGCGGGAGACATTTTCCGCTAAGAACTTCATGATTTCTTCAGCCTCCGCCTCTTTCCCCGGCATGACGAGATGTCTCACCAAAACACCCCTTTTCGCTATGCCGTCGCCGGTAAAGCATAAGTCTCCAACCTGCGCATGCATAGCCTTGACGCTTTCAGTGGCGGTGGAGGCATAATCATCGGCTTTCAGCAGGCGTTGCGACGTCGCCTTATTCCAGACCTTGAAGTCCGGGAGATATATATCGACGAGACCATCCATGAGCTCCAGGGATGCGAGAGAGTCGAAGGCGGACGTATTGTACACGATCGGAATCTTCAGCCCTAGATCGCGCGCGGCTAAGATGGATAGAGCTACCTGCGGCACCACGTGCTCGGGGGTGGTGAGGTTAATATTATGGACGTGGCCTACATCCTGCAACTTGATGTACCATTGGGCCAGCGCCTCGGGCGTGAGATCGAACCCGTTTCTCTGATGGGCAATGTCATGGTTTTGGCAGAACGTGCATCTCAAATTACATCCGGAGAAGAAGACAGAGCCACTGCCATTGTGACCCTGTATACAAGGCTCTGTTGCTCGTCTCAGTCCAAATCAATGCCTACGAAGATCAAGCTCACTTACCCTCCCCGAAGTGCGGCGCAATCACGTTGACCTTGACATCCTGTCCGATAAGGCACATGCCCGTCGTCTCATAGCGATTGACGCCGCAGAGCCGCGGGCAGAGATTACAATTCCGGAGGTGCGCATAGGCGAGCGATCGCTTCTTCGACGCATCGACCTCGGACAGCAACTGGTACCTTGGGGTATAATCTTCCAGTAGGAAAGGAGGCGCGAGATGGAGCGAGCGATGATCCCTGGGTCTTTGTATGAAATTTATAAGTGGCTGGAGCGCTGCGCGAGAGCCGACCCGTAGCCTGCTACTGGATAACATCATGGGGCGTGGGGTCGCATGGCTGTGGCATAGGTTATGACCTCGTATGGGTGTTCGGTATTAGTCTTTGAATATGTAAACGCGAAGTGTTTAAAGCCGGAAGGAAAATTCGCCGTATGGACTTCGGGCCGGCGGCTGGCGGGGCTTGTTTGCATCTTTTGGATCATATATCGACCGCAGCGACTCATACAAAAGCAGGCTTGGCAGCCACTTATTATAATTCCATTCTTTGCTCATTCATTCTCCTTAAATGACATTTGAAACACAACTAAAAGACAACCAGGTATGTACATATCGAGTCTTCAATATTTACCTTATTATAATAACCTCACCAATGGAATTGGTTGTAAATAGTTGTGAATACTAACAGGATTGATCTAGTACTGGTGCTAGTTACCTCGACTATCAATAACAAACCAGTAAATATGGCACCACAGATACTATGGATTGGCTTAGGAAACATGGGGAGGGTGAGTACACTAGATCATGATTCCAACATGTTAAGATACCTGTACTAAATCCCCTACCAAGGGAATGGTGAAGAACTTAGTAGAGAAAGGCAAACTGGATAAACCCGTAATCTTGTACAACCGAACCAGAAAGAGGGCTGAGGAACTAGCGGCCACGCTCCCCGCAGGAAAGACAGAGATAGTCGATTCTGTAGAGGAAGGCGTCAAGAAGGCCGACATCATCTTTACTGTCGTCTCCAATGACGCCGTGGTGCAAGGGGTTTTCGATTCCCTCCTCAAGGGGGACATCACGGGCAAGCTGTTTGTCGAAAGCTCTACGATTGCCCCGGAGACTACGGAGAAGGTAGCCAAATCAGTGACAGATAAGGGGGGCGAGTTTATTGCGAGTCCCATCTTTGGTGCACCAGCAGCAGCTGAAGCAGGCCAGCTTATGTAAGTTGCAATTCAAAGGGCGCTTCTCAGCATCGAGAATCACATCTACTAGGTTGCAATTGTTAAGAATCTATCCCTTAACATCGATACCATAGTTTCGTCCCCGCAGGACCTAAGTCAAGCATCGAGAAGCTGCGGCCGTTCATCAAAGGCGTGATGGGCAGAGCCGAGATCCCGTTCGAGGATAAGCCGGTAGGCACGTCCCTCAAGCTGAAGCTTCTCGGAAACAGCTTCATCATCAACATGATCACGCAGCTAGGCGAGGGGTTCACGGTGGCGGATAAGTCAGGAGTGGGGGACGACGCACTGAAGCAGTTCATAGACCTGATGTTCGGCGGGGTGTACAGCCTCTACGCGCAGCGCATGACCCAGGGCACGTACTGGAAGATGGCGGAGCCGCTGTTCTCGGCGGACAACGCGCGCAAGGACGCCGGCCACGCCATGAACTTGGCCAAGAGCGTGGGAGCCGAGCTGAAGCTGCTGGAGGTCGGGGATGGCTATCTGAAGGATGTTGCTGACCATGCGGGTGGTGACAAAGGTGATGTTGCGGGAATATACGGCGCTGCGAGGAAGCAAGCTGGCTTGAAGTATGAGAACGATACTTGAGCTGTTGTTATTAATCTTATATGATATATGACCTCAATTTTCCGGTAAATCAAAGCAATTTACTCTTCTTGATGAAATATGTGAAAGGTGTAAGTTCAAGAAATTCCAATCTCATCTTAAAACGGGTCTTAGTGAAGTACCTAGGTACGCACTTAATGAAACTCGATGACTAAGCGGAGTTTATCACCTAGGTATTAGCGTCACTCCCAATGAGGCAAGGGTCAAGCCAAGCAAAAGCTCCAATCCGAACTCAAGCTTCTAAACTTGTTCATACTTCACATCTACCAGTTATCAATCCATTAACGCGAAGACTAAGACCTCTGCTTACAACATGGCAAAGGGGTACGTGCAATGATATCTTTTCCAGTCTCCAGTACCGTCTATCCGCAGCAATTAGCTGACTGCCCTATAGTTACAGTGTCTTCATCGGCCTCGCCATCGTGGCCGCCTTGTGCGTCGCCGTGTGGTTTCTTGCACCGAAGGGCGAGAACCAAACGTGAGTTATCATCTTCTCTACATCTATTAACCCTACCTAGGCAGATAGTACGGGGGTTTTGGTTGCGATACTAACCGGAATAAACAGAACCTGGCGCTCTTCTCTCATCCTCGCATTCATCAGCTGTTACCTTATGTGGTTCATCACCTTCATGGCGCAGCTGCACCCCCTGATCGAGCCGAGACGGTCCAACATAAGGGAAGGCTTCCAACACGAATAGACTCGAATCTACCACACCGATCCCGAACGAAGTTACGCGAGGACGTAGACCGAAAGGGGGGATGGACTATCACACGTGTAAGAACTAGGCAGACGGGAATGGAGACGATTCAAATCAGCATCCAACCCGGATGTACGAAAAGAAGAATGGAAGTTATCTGAGTTGGACTTGTACAAACATTACTACTATTGTCTACATTGGTTTCGGCGTTCTGGAAGATGGGCACATCGATATTTTCGCAGCAGGCATTGCGGACAGACGTTCAAACGCTGCTAGACTAGAGAGTTTGCGCGCGCGTGTATCCGGGACAGTAGGAGACATAATAAACGCATTTCGAGCATTCATTTCTTCATTTCATTTTCCTTCTATCGTCTATCGTGTTGTTTTCATACCCATTCACTCTAGAAAGAAGCGACTCATGATCATTTCACCCAACCGCCAGCCTGCCAGCCCACTCCCTAACGTAAACCAGCAGCGCCCAGAGCGCCCTCCCGTCCGCCGCGACGCCGCTCTCGCCCCCCGAGTCGACTCCCTCCAGCCCGACAACCCACAGCACCGCCCTGCCGACGAGCCACCGCGACACCGCCCCCGCCGACGCCAGCACCAGCGCGACGCCGTACCCGCAGTCCAGCAGGATCTTCAGCGCCTCGACGTTGTTGGCCACGACGGCCCAGCCCAGGCTGCGGGCCGCGGCCGGCACGTCGTAGTCCCAGATGACCATGAGTATGGGGAAGAGCTTCGTTGACGACGAGACGAGGAGGGCGGTGGATACCGAGTTCGGCCGCGGATATGTCGGGAGGAAGCCGAGGAAGTTTAAGGGCGAGAGGGGCGACGATGTGAGGAACCGGATGCTCATGTGGAAGGCGAGGGTTGAGAAGGTGCAGAGTATTACTATCCATGGGCGAAGCAGATTAGTCAAAGCCCGCTTGGTAGAAAGCTAGAAGATTGAAAAGAAAAGAAGCGCCTTACAGAAAAACAAGTATTGGCACACTATAGGCTGTCTTGCCAGACTCCCTAGGTTACTCCCCGCCGTAGGAGAGCTCGAGTCAGGCACGGCCTGCTTCTCGATGCGCGCCCATGTTAGATAGACATCGAATAGTAGTAACAGCGTTCCTAAACGTATAATAGACGGCTATACCACTCTCACGTCAGTGCTTGTCCTAATATCATATCCCCAACTCCTCTTACTATTTAACCTATCCCACAATCTTCCCTATTTTTTTTTTTGAGAGAGAGAGGAACATACATCAAATTGGTCCCTCTCGCGCATAAGCGTATTATGTAGCAAATGCCTATAGACCTGCGGCTTGATCAAGACGAGGTCGATGAACAGCACGACGAAGTCATGCTCCACGTACTTGTCGCAGAATCGCCCGCAGTTCTTGCACACCGTCAGGCGGATGCTGTGGCCGCTCGACGGGTCGCCCGCGCCCGAGTACTGCGTCCAGAGCGTCTTGACCGGGTGCCTGCACTCGATGCAGATCGGCATCTTCGTCGTTCAGCTAAGATGGAAAGTACCTAGATGTTCGTGGCCCCGTGGTGGTGTTGGGGGAGGGGCACATTCGCAAAGACGCGTGGGATATGGAAGGTTTGACCTAAGGGATGTTTGACTATGCCGTGTGTTATTGGTTAACAAGAAACTGCCATATACTTGTATGATGATGTAGTATTGAAGAGTTGAAAGTGAACATTGCATGCGCGTACGTACTTTCATGATGCGCCCGATTTCCCAATTGGAAGGAACCCGAAGCAGCATTGATCCATGGAGGTATGCGGGTCGAACCTTAAACTCTATCAGCCCATTTGTAAATAGCTTAACCTTAGATAACAGCTAGAAACCTTCGACGTCACCTTCGATTTCTATATGTAGAATCTACACAGCACAAAGGCTAAAGCGATGAAAGCCAATCGAGGTTATATTTTTTAAGTAATTAGGTAGATTTAAGATGATCTATAGGATAATACTTAACCTGTTTCCTTACTTAACCATTTCTAACCCCCCAAACATACCATCAAGATACCACCTAATATCGCTTTGCCTTAACCTTTATGTCCCTACTCTTTAGCCCCTATAGTAATATTCGTGTAAACCAATAAGGTATATATACGGACCTTAATTACATATATACAACAGAGCAGCATCCACCCCCATCTCACCTTCAACTTCACATAAATCTCCCAAGAGAAAGAATAGTTGAAAAAAAAAAGAAAACGCCATGCACGACCCCGAACGCCTCCAGCAATGCAGGCCACACCGAGAAACAGCCAGCCAGAACACGCACGCGGCTCTGAAAAAAGTTGAAGAAAAGAAGAAGGGGCATACGCTGTTGAGTACATGGAATCGCATCTATCGAACTGATCTGATCTTCTATTATCCCTGTCTTTCTTGAGTTCCTTCCAATCCACTCGTATGTTCCTAATCAGCCTTCTTTCCCTTCCCAGCCAGCCCCGGTGCCGTAGGCGGAGCCGAGCGTCCTCTAACCGTGCCCTCGCCCTCGCTCCTGGCCGTCGAGCCCACGTTTCCGAAACTCTGGTTCAGCAGACCAGTCTCCGTCGCTCTTCCCGCCAGCCGCCCGTCGTCACTATTAGTGTCCGTCAACTCGATGAGATCTAGATCTTCCGGCTGTTTCCGGTGCGAACCCAGCCTCGGGGTGCTCGGTCTCCTCGCCCACGCGCCGCGCAACCATGTCTCGATGGATGCGGCGGCTTGTTCGATCCCGATCCCGTTGCGTGCGGAGGACGTCGCGTTCCGGCCTTCCTCAAAGGGGCTCTCCACGATACCCGTCGCCTCGTCCGTTGTGTTGTTGAATCCGAAATGTGCCGTTTCGGACCCCATGACGGACATGGATGGCATCGAGTCGATGTTGAAGCCGGGTAGCCGTTTATTGACCCACGTATTGAAGTAGTCCTTCGCTGGGCCCGGCGATTTCACGCTCCTCCCCATAGATCCTACACCTCCGGGCCTCCGCATCCATGCTGGAACGCTATCGGCTTCTCCCAAGCTAGTGACTCTGCTTCTAGCAGATGACGAATTCCCGAGGCTTGCGGCGGTTGGTCGGGCGCTTAGAGAACTCTGTCGTCTGGATGACAGCCGTCCTGGGCTGTCATTGATTTCTGACGAGTTCGTGATGGCTTTCGATAGTTCGAGAGAGTGGCGTGGAGTCGAGAAGGAAGAGGTGGTGTGGATACTCTTCTTTCGCCTGGGAGGGAAATAGCCCATTGATCTCCTCGAAACTCTGACGATCTCTATGGGCTCCTGGACCCAGTCGAGCTTGACCCATCGCACATGGGTCCAGGGTGGCTCTTCTTCATCTGGGGGTTGCTCTGCTGATTTCCCACTGATGGACTCGAAGTAACTATCGTGAAGCACCTGCTGTGGCCGTGGTGTAGATGAACTAGGACTAGCGAAGTCATTAGCTTGTGGTGTGGTAGCTAGATGATCAACTCTCTTGGAGTATTGAGACGGAGGATCGCAAGGCCGGCCCTTGACCTCGCACGCATCGACGGGTATCATCAAGTGTTTTCGTATTTGGATATTGTCCCGAGACCACAGGCCGTTAGTTTTCTTGAATGCGTGCTCCTGACATCTATAACGAAGTATAATACCCGCGTATGTATCCGTGGGCTGTACATGGTGCAAATATACTAGTTGTTCTTCGACGACAGATTCCCCCGTGCTTCGTGGAGTCTCGTCTGAATTTCTCCGTTTATACTTCCCAGCCACGTCAAGACCACCGTTAACCCCCTCGTAGCTTTCCAGAACACTAGCTGTCTTCCTCGCTTTCAGCTGTGCTTGTCGTTCGGCAAGAGATCCTGCTGCGATATCCCCGGCACCCGGTCGTGGTTCCTTTGGGGGCGCTGGTCCCCAGTTGCTAGAAGACGGCATGTTAGATTTCGTATTACTTCCTCCCAAACCTTTCCATATCGATTTCGGTCTAGTTTTGTTTCCGTTCCGGCTATTCGGTCGCGATGGTTCACTAGTGTAGCCACCATCTAGCAAGGAAGAAGCAAAGTCCTGGACAGAGGCCCAACTTGGTGTCCATGAGCCCTCGAGTAGTCCGCGAGAAAAGGCAGCGTTTGAAGGACTTGATTGTCCGCTTGTGAGAGTCTTGCTGTTTCCGAGGCGCGCCGATGGCATGGGACTCGCGCCTCGACTAGTCACTGGACTTTGACCTGGCGTCAAGCTTGGTGTCTTCGGTGCGTCTCTGTTGGCGGGAGCCTTTCTACTCCGCGACCTCACAGCGGTGGAATCATCAGCACCGGCTGGGACTAGACCAGTTGTGGATCTTCTCGGAGCGGCAGGGCCTGATGTCCAACCCGTATCGGCCATGTTCAAGGGCGATACGAGCCTGATGAGGCTAGGGCTGGTGTCGACTGGTAGATAACATTGATCTCATCGGTTTAAATTGTAACTCTTGAGCGGGATTTGTTCTTATCGTGGTCGTGGAACCTATACACAATCTCTGGAGGAGTTTGGTGAAATCGGGAATCGGCCGAACGGGTGCATGCGTGGATGGTGCGTCAACAGTACGTGAATTGAGTTATGCGGTGTTGGTCGGGTATTAGACTTCAAAGAATTAAGATGCGAAAAAGGACGAGAACGATAAAGATAAATAAAAAACTAGTCTGGAGAACAAGAGAGTGGAGGGGGGGAAATGAGGGAGGTGCTTGGTATCAAAATTGATTATCTTGAAGCTGCGTGCTGCGTGCTGCGTGCTACCTCCGGTCTCACTATTGTTTGTCAGAAGAGTTTACATTAACAGGAGTTCTTTGAATTGTACACGTACCATTGGATCCCCCCCCTTTAGGGAACAAATTCGACCAGGGTATGCACGTCATGTACGTACATACGTATCTATGTACTATCAGCCCCATACTGCCCATAGTGGACCTTGAATTTTTGTTAATGTTCCCAGTGTTCCCTAGCACCGCCACCTTGGGCACACTATTACGGCCAAGACGGTTGAAACGGCGCTATGCTGGATAGGTATTGAAAACTTCATGTACCTTCCTACTTTGTAAGTACATAATATTTTAGATAAGATGCAACAAGTACATAGACAAACGAGGGCGGACATCTTCACGAGTATTATACTCCCCTAAAAATCATATCAATTCTTTCATATTTTGGAAGCTAGACGATAGACACATGCATGCATGTAAGTACCCTTGACAATACAATAACTCTATAAATACAAGTACATATTCATGTATTTCATATGAGTTCCTAACATCCGTCAGAAGAGGTAGCTACCAAGCAATAGATAGATATCCCGCGGATCTTATTTAACAACACCCAGCTGGGTTTTATAGGATTCATCCCAAAGCAACGCACATGAACTCCGAATAAGTGAGATGGTATGGATATATCCCATTTTCATGTTGTCCCATAATTCACCCAGTCTGTATGTGTAGAGCTTGGTACAATGTGTATTAATAGCCATGTCTGATACCGTTAATCGTACAACTAAACCCCCCTTATCCCTCAGCCTAGAGGCATATCAAGACCAGAAATATTCATATCGTTTCCGTTGATACCAAAAAATTGGAACCTAGAATAACGGCATTATATCAGCAAAGCTCCTGACTCAGTAAGCTAGGTTATGTTACGTACCAGTCTTCGACATTCAATGTAGCCGGGACAGGCTGCCCTTGCGCGGATCCGGTGCTCCAGCTATCAGGACTCTGACCATCCGGCAATGTCGTGTTCATGTCGCCGCCTGGCCACAAGTTGTTATTCTGGGGTTGAAACCCTCCAATCCCTGGTTGCAGAAATTGATTAGCTTGCTGGGGACTCGTAGTTGTTGCTTTGTTCGGCATTCGAGGTTGGAACTGGCTGGCTTGCTCGGGTGACTGTGGAGACATACCAGCCTGTATCGGATTAACGAGACTTGGATCTAAACTCTGTTGATTTTGTAGCGGTGACATTTGCGGGAATGGGACCTGCGAGCTTTCAGGGAACAGCTGGTCCGGCTGGAAGTTCTCCCAGAGAGATTGTGAAATGTTTGGTGAATTACGCGTCACAAGGTAGAGATCCGGCGGTGTAGTCGGGACGGAGAAGGAAGGGTTGAATGGAGTCGCGGGCCGGGTGTGTGGTCTGCTATTAGTTCCTCCCATAAAAGTGTCTCCAGATTTGGGATTAGGTGAGTTGATAGGCGGTCCCATGTGAGGTTGATTTGGAGCCTGCTCGTTCCTTGGGGTCTGCGGGCGCGACCGTTCATACGATTCCTGATGCACCGGCGTATTTATAGTAAAGTCAATGGCCATCTCGTCATACTTTCGTTTCGCGGCAGCTTCTTGTTGTCTCTGCTGGTGCTGCTCTAACCGAGCCAAGCTTTGTTGGACTTTCTTGTGTCGCTTTCCAGCAGCCTTTTGCAATCTTTCTTCGAGGACTTTGTTGCCTAATATCGATTCGAATAACGTATAAACCATCTTCCCCACGAGCCAAACTTTAGACACTTCCTTAAGTGCTTCCATACAAGTCCGGATCCGAACTTGGGTGACTTGCTGGATGGAGGGGACGGGCGAACGCATCTGGTACACGTGCATGATGAGAGCGGAGAACAAGCTATAAACGACAAAGGCTGGGCAGTAGCGGAGTTCATCGTGCGCTGATAAGTTCTCAATGATGGACGTGATCATCCCGGCCGCTTGGAATGCGATATTTCGTGAAGGGTAAGAAGAATCGTCCGGAAATCTAGCCGCGTTGCTGTTATTGGGAGGCATATGCGCTCGGTGAAGAAGGCAAAGCGTAGTATAATAATTAGAGTGGAGGAGTGCGCTCCAAAAATGATGTCGTGGCATCTCCCAGTATACTAACTTAGGACAATTCTGAAGCCAGTCCGCCAAAGCCATATCACTATGGGTAAGGTCAATAGCATTCTGGCGTCGGCCTTTGGAAGCCACGGAGTACTGCTGAGACAGCACCAGGCCCATGATCTCGCAAAGTTTGACATACTGCAAGAAGAACTGGACATGAATGGGATCAGGAGCAAATCCACTGGCGTTGTCTGGCTCGTCTTCAATAAAGTCATCCTCGCTCAGCATCTCAACGTCTGAGTCGTCTAGATCGATATTGCATGGCCGTCCAAGCGCAACCGCAACCGAGCGATCGCGGGTAAACAGCGTCCACCAGATGCGCTTCCATAGCCTCTTGTCAGCTTTGCTTAGTTGCGACGCTTCCACGCTCCTGTGCATCCCGGAACCTTGAGCGACAATGATGGCAACTCTGCTCCAATAGAAGACATTCTTAGTGACGTCCTCCGGGCCTTCCCAATACCATCCCATCAGGAGTAGAGCCTGGACAATTGTCACGCGGTCGTCCTCGTAGTTGGCATCATAGAGTGCTTTTGCCCTCTTATAGAATGTTAAGGCAGCGGGAGTGGTCGAGCCATTCGCATCCATAAGCTGCTGATTATTACAAACCCGCGAGCCGGCAAGGAGGACGGCTTGTAGGAGGAGTAGCGAAGGCGGGTTCTTGGGATCTCGATACTGTCTCATGAAACGAGTTTTATTAATAACGGGTACTATAGGATGTACCCATTTAAAGTAAGAGTCGATGAGTTCGTCGCAAAGGGACCTTGGCGGTAGTAGGAAAGCCCCTCGTTGGTGTAGAATATCAATCTCTATATTGTCTAATTCGGTTAAACGAGCCCGAGATCCACGCACATTCTCGGGGAGCGGATAATGCACAACATCTGAAGCTCCTTGACGGTCGTGAACTAATAGCGTGAGGTTCGACGATTCCCCGAGGAAGGCGACCCTGCCGGCTTCAGTGATAGGGGCTCTTGTGAACTTCGGTTTCATGACCAAGTTGACGAATGTGTCATTGTCAGCCTCCTCTTTCCTAGCTTGAGTCTCCGATAAAGTTGTCGACGGCATACCCTCTGAAGAATGGTATACAGCAGGTCGCGCTGAGAAGGTGTTGGATGAACCGACATTTGGTGGTGGTGGTGGTTTCGGAGAAGGGTCATCGACGACATCACCACGGTCGCTATAGATGCGCTAGTCAACCTCAAAAGCACTCTTTATTTTTATTGTTTTACTCGTGATATACGAAACGAAGGCACTATGCACACACCTATCAGAGTCTTTTGCATTCGACTGGGTTTTCTTCCTCTTGGGTTGTGGAATTTTGCATTCGATTGAGAAGGCGACGCAGTTGGTACACGGGACGCCGAGGCTCGCCGCATCGCATCGGACCTGTTATTTGTAAATATCGAGCCCATTATATGCATACATACAGCCTTAGTCGTGGTCGCATGTGTTCGGGTTAGCGAATTGAAATGAGAAGTCGATTCGTACCTTTCTGGCATGACATGTCTGTTGGTAACCGACTGGTTAGTTTCATAGATGCAGATGCGAAAGATGCGAGGTAAAAGGGAATCCATTATGGGCCGCATTCTCGAGATGCCTCGGCATGTCTAGAATAATCCCACCTCGAGCCCCAGACAGGTAGCTCGGGTCGTTTTAGAATGCTTAAGATATAAAGGCCCAAGGCAACCACCAACTCCTTCAAAGACACAATGGGGAAAATTTGACTAGAAGTATTACGCACCTCGCACGCTCTTGAAGCCCGTTGTCTAATTGACAATTCACCCTCAGTCAGCTAATTGATCGCAGTCTCGCAGCAATTATGTAATACTACTTGTAATACTACTTCACGAGCGCTTTTACGAACCTTCGAAAACTCATTTGACCTTGCATGTTTTGGGTCGACGTCGTCGATCCTGGCGGCGAATTTTGAGAGGTGGGCGTAGGTTGCGACGGTGAATTTGAATGCTGCTGCTGCTGCTGCTGCAGTTGCAGACTCGCTGGCTCACCACTGTCGGGATTCATTTCGACGTCCATCGAGTTTTGATTCGACCACTGGGAATAATACGGATTTCTATTTACAATGAAAAGCGGCTGGGGACGTGGGGACGGATCAATCTCGTTGCCGAATCTAAGAGAATGTTGTTGGTGAGTTCGGATTTGGGGTCAACTTGGACTGCCGCTCGCGTTGTCGGAAGAGAGAGAGAGGGAGAGGCCGTGGCTATAACGTTAGGTAATATTATTTGGACAGTCTTGTTAAGGAAACCTTTTTGCGCATGTGGAAGGGTAAGAAGAAAAAAAAGGATAGTGGTGAGAATAAAGAATCTGGGACCACAAATAGAGGCGATGCGCTGACGGGATGCGAACTTGATGCGACAAGGGGGACGCTGAAGCCTGAAGCGAATTTCGATTTTTGGATTTCGGATTTGAATTCTTACAATGTCCCGCACTTGCTTTGCGCCATAGTACCTCAGATGTGGATTCCAAGTTGGGATAATTTCTGGTGTCTCCGTTAACAGGTAATAGCTATTTCCTATGTAGATATGATACTTCCCACATTATTAGGTTATCAAGCGCACCTCCCAGTATTAATGAATCTATACAATCGTACCTTGCATACAAATCAGGCTGTATGGTACATGCCATACGAATACTACCCCTAGGTACATGTACTACATGTATGTAAACTTCAATATTTTTTTAGCGTAGTTTGTTCCCTCGTGCCACCTATAATCTGCATTATACATGGCCCATTTAAGCATGTAGCAATAGAGAGATACTAAAAGAGATAAGAAGCCTTGCTAGTCCCAATCGTAATTATAAAGGAAACCTTAGAAGCTCCTACGTGTATCTCTATTTTTTATTAGGTATCTACATATGTAGTAATAACTTTAGTCAATGATACAGCGTCAAGTCTCTCTACTTGCCCAAACGATATTTTCTAGAATCTATGATCCCGGATTTAAGGGGTACTCAGCCCTAGTTTGAAGTGATCCCTCAGAAAGTATAGTTAGGTACAATACAGGTTTCGTACATCGAGTATAACAAGGTCACTTGATCATCTCGTGCAGGTTGTTTGCCTCATAGCGTAGTCAGAAGATGGATATGCAATGCAGTCTCTGTATTGGATGAAAAGGAGCTATTTGCCCCGAGAGGGCCACTGGAGGTCATGTTTTGTACAACCACTTTTGTCTACATATGTGTTATTGACATGTGAATAGTGGGAGGTCAAGACTAGGTACCCTGTAACTATGTAGAGTTGTTACCCCTGTTCCACTAAAGAATAGTCGGGAGATGAGCAGGTTTTGGCTCTCTCGCCCGTAGCTAAGATCCAAAATCTGGGGCAAGGTAATTCACACATTGTCAATTATCGTGAATATCAAAACCGTGTTTTTATCCCGTAATTTGTACCACTTGCCCTATTCCGACTACATGCAAAAGCAATGATGACAGTGATACTTATATCCGCTGTAATAAAGAAAGGTGAACCATTTGATGTCTCTCTAAGCGGGCTTGTGACTGTACCTTTATTTATGCACGAACCACATAGAACGGAACCATCAAATCGTTCTTCGCACCTGCCTCTGATGATATTCACATAATTTCATTGGGCAATAACGGCTCGGGTGACAGTGGAGCTGAATCAGGGTACCTATCAGGGTACCTACGTAGTCAGAGCGGTCAGCAATTCTGCCGGCTTGTAAACACCTTATTTATTGTCCGTTACCGCGTCGCCTACCCTGCCATCTACCCTACCTACATCCTACCTACATGTAGGTAATTACATCTAAACATTTCACAACACACCCAGAACACACTCACAACTTACCACACTTCAATACGAATTGACCAATCTTAAATTCTCTACTATCACATAAACAATTCAACAACCATCATATTTCACTCGTCTCATAACATTTTCAGCATGGCCGTTTGGAGTGATTTACCCGCCGAATTAAGACTAAAGATCTACGAACTTTTAGATCACGGCAGACGTCTTAGGCCGCAACATGAGGACGTCAGACAGAATCATCACATGTCGGCCTATGCAGCGGTATCGAATGAATGGCAAGAGTTTTTCGAGATGCGCAACTTCGGACAACTAGTCATACGTCAATCAGACCTTCAGGATTTCGAAAGACTTCTCACCAAAAGTCGAAGATGCTGGCTCAATACTCTATGGCTGCAGGTCGAGCTTCCACGATACAATTGTTTCGCATGCCATCTTCCCGAGCGTAGTTGGGATGCCGAGATAAATAGCGACGTCGTCAATGCTGCCATATGGAAGCTTTTCACGATACTGAGCCAATGGAAAGGCAAGGGACAGAAGCCAACAGCACTTAATCTTGTCTTAAGTGCTCACTCACCAAGTGATCGTGAGCATCATTTCCGAGATCATCGTTTTGACGACGACCTCTTGACCACTTACTCTTCGAGCCTCGTAGCATATCACCACGACTATCGTCATGGGTGGGACCATGGAGTACAGCTTGTCGCTCAAGAAGGACCAAGACGTCGACTACTCGGGGAACCTCTCAAGCTTGACTTCAATGAAGTCAGCGCAGATCTACCACCTCGTTTACCCTCGCTAGACTTCATCGTTGGCTTCTTTATACCAAGGCAATTCTACCGAAGATTTTCCAACCTCGAACTCATCCTCGGAAGCCTTCCAAATTTGAAATCATTGCACCTCGAATACTGGCGTCATACTGAACCTTCTCGTTTTGGCGAATCCGACGACGTTTCACGTCTCCGTAGAGTCATCCAAGCTTTACCACCTTCTCTTTACTCCTTTACGGTTTTTCGGGATGCCAACGATGCATTGCACTGGGGCCTTCCAAAAGCAGCGATTTATGAATCGAATCATGATTCTCTCCCCACGCAAGTTCTAAAGGAAGCAAGTTACAACCATACTATAATCAATATGTCTTTCGTCCTCGATGCTAAGTTCTTCTTCCTAGAGTCGCCTAGGATAGGTGAAACGTCTCGAGTTTGGCCAAATCTAGAATCACTCACAATCACTTCCTTTCTACTTAGCTCGCGAACAATGAATGTCGAAAGAGACAAAATGCTTATAGTTGCAGCTACAACTTCCAGATTCATGCCCAAGCTCCGAATGCTTCAAATATGGTTCACCTACTTGGGTAAGGCTTGCATCTTCCGTTACAAGAATACTCCGGAAGGCCCGCACATCGAGTGGCTATATACCAAACGCGCGCCCAAAGGCCCAAGCCCAGAAGTTTTAGCCAATTGGCAAATGGTTGCGGATGAGAAACGCCAGGGACAAATACGTGTTGAAAAGGTGCTTATATCGCCTTTTAAAGGCCAGGTATGCAAAGACCACGCGACTATCATTCCGTACTTAGAGGGTAACGTTGTACTACCGTCCTCTGCTCGACAGATGGACTGGGAAGTTAAACACGTGTCGCCCGCCAGGGCAGCTTAGACCACATATGAAGACATCCGACAACTTTCACAAGTCAACTCGGCTCATATTGCCTCTTTTTCTTCCTGCTAACATAGCAGCCGCATTAGTCCAACGTACAGAGCTATTATGGTAAACCTCGTTGATTGTGAGGTGACCATCACAATCGCAGCAAGCCGAACCTGGGTAAAAGCGGCATATGCCTTTGGCACAAGTTTTCATGGAAATAACGTTGTTGGCACTCCTGAGTACAGATGCCACGCAGCTGGATAGGCCTCTGTCTATCAGTCCTATCAACGCTATTAAGTATCTTGCTGACAGCTCCTTTCTCCTTTCTTTCGCGTGTCCGCGGAAAGGGAACTAAGGGTTTCGGGCACACTAATGGTGACTAGCTAGAGTCAAGCAATGCCGGAACTACATCATCTCACATGTCAACCCGAAAATTCCGTACTACTACGCACCCAATCTCCGTCGAGAATCGATCGTCCCGTCGTCGGCACCAACTAGAACAATCTTGGCATCCCCGGCGCCCCCCCTGCCAAGACTACGGCAGGCAAGCTTTGCTTGATAGCACGAACACTACGAACACGCACGTAATGCCGAGGCTTTTGCCCAATTCGGAGAGATCAACCATGATGCATCAAACGCAAGTACCGACCCGTCATCGTGCAGATCGCTCTCACACGCTGGTGTGTGTAAGTAGCAGAATACATAATAGCAAAGAGATGAAACAAATATGACAGTGTTGATACAAATGTGCATGTTCCGTATATACAAAGTTTTATTATTCTGCTTTCCGTCTATGAACCCAAGGCAGCAGGTAGCCCTCGGCGTGGATCATGAGATCCTATTTTCCGTCCGACACAGGAGACGGGTCGTCATGCTTCGTCTCCCCGTTAGTGACCGGCTCGACCGGCTTCTCCGGCGCCTTTCCGTTCGTCGTAGCGACCGCCTCGTGTGAGTTATTCACCTCGATCCCCGCGATGAACAGGGCGCTCACGCCCTCGAGCGCGGCGACGAAGACGGACAGCATGCTCGCGATGGCGAAGTGGCTGATGGTAGACCCGATCTCGAGCCAGGAGCCCTCGTCCTTGACGACCCAGAAGAAGTAGAGGGTGAGGATGTCGCTCATGGCCATGGCGACCATGAAGAGCGCCGAGGGCGCGACGCCGATGCGCTTGTTGAGGATGCCGAGGTTGGCGGAGATGAGGGCGAACGGGATCATGAGCTTGAGCACGAGCAGCGCGCCCATGGAGAACGGGTCGAAGTGCGGGTGCAGCCGGCACACGCTCTCCAGGCTGAAGGAGGACACGGACGCGACGTTTCCGGTGCTGAAGAAGGCGGACTGCAGCAGCACGAAGAAGAACAGGGCCACGCGCGCATCGGATAGGGCCAAGGGCCGGAACTTGGATACGACTGCGTCCGGTGTGGTCTTGATGGCGCTTTTCTCCTCCCCTGCTGATGCCTTTTTGCTCGCTTGGAGGAACTCGTAGCTGTGGTGCTCGAATCGTACCCAGGTGACGAGCATCAGGCTGAAGACAAAGTAGAACAGGCCTTCGTAGGATATAGTGAGGATGACGAAGGTTGGCGCGCATGTTAGGAACATGACCAGTAACCTATGAAGGTAATGGTTGTTAGGTTGAAGTCGATGGCCAAGCGGCATCAAGAACGACACGACTAGCACCAGCCACCCAACAATCTGGTTCCCCCGCGGCAGACCTTCTTTTGCTTGTAGCGATAGGGCGCTGTCGCGAGTTACAAGCATAGCCAGGAGAACGAGCCCGATCTGTGTGAAATGTTAGCGCCGCTTTTTCCAGTGAGGGCTTGGAACTTGCCTGGATTCCGATCAACATTCTTGAGAGCTCGTTGCCCGTTTTGGCTGTTTTAGACCTTTTCGAACTCGAGAAAGCTAGTAGCTTCTCTTCGAAAACCAAGTAGAAGACACCAGCGGCCGCCATGAGTAGACCGCCAAGCATGCTTGCAGAATGTTAGCTCAACTCCTTGAGGCCACGGCCAGAGCAACTTACATGAGCGGAATGTTTTCGAACTTCATGGCAGGAAGCAAAGTGAAGATGCTCATTAGCAAACACGATATAAACCAAGTCGTAGACAGGGCGGCATATTTCTGGAGAAAAGAGATGCCCATCGTCAACGGGTAGAATGCTCCGATGACAAACAATATTGTCAAGATTTCTCGGTGGATATATCCAAACGCCTACGTCCAGTTAGTGTCAAGAACCGTTAGAGTAATCGGAAAGGGGGGAGTATCACCAGCGATTGGATGATGCCAACGTAGGTGATAATGTTAAGCACCAGACTCAGCACATTGGCCCCAGTTTTGATGTGTCCAAACAGAGCGAGTCTCCCCTTAATCAAACTAGCCCTACGAGCGTAAACCTCTTCCCAAAAGAATACCGGGAAGAAAGCGTATGCATAGTATGTAATGGGCGAGTGAGATATGATGAAGGAAGAGTAAAGCATAACCAGAATGGATGAGAAAACAACGATGCCACCTAGATTTCTCGAGGATTCTGTCGTCCCTTGTAGTACATGTTGGTTCAAAACGGTTGTCAGGGCATATGCCATCCACCCAAGATAACCAATGGTAATGAGAGCTCTCAAGAATAGCCAATCGTACGTCTGCAAATAACGCATTCCCTCGAGTCCGATTTTCATCAGCGCCGCGGACTCTTCGATGGCTTCTTCGAAACTTCCATTGTCGACCAATTTCCTAATAGATGCCACTCGATTCTCAGGGGAGCCGTTTTCGTCGCTAAGGGGTTTATAAGGCTGGTATCTTATTTCATCCGCCTTCTTGCTAATCTCTTTGACTTTGTACATTTCGAGGATCTCTTGGGCGTTCACTAGAGATGCTTCGGCCTTTTCCTTGATGCTCGCGGAGAGATATGAAAGCGGCAATTCACCTACGGAGTTAGCTGGGAACTCGGCGCCAATTAAATAGGCCATCAAAGCTGCAACATCGGCTTGCTGCACGTCATGCCTTTTAATTTGGTCCAAGTTCCAATCCGACGAGTATTCATCGTGGCCGGGAGCGACGGCGCCCGGATATACTAACGGCTTTGCAACACCTGATCCCCATGCAATTAATGGCGTTCTCGTGTTGTCCGGGTGGCCATCTCCGTGGCTTCCCCAATCGCTCATACCGTGATCAGCTGTGAAGACGAAAGCTGTTCTATCATCCTTGTAGAACTTATGGATCAGCTCGACCGTTTCCTTGACGCCTTCATCGACAACCTTAATATTATTCAGGTATTCCTTCGAGTATGGTCGATATGAATGACCGTTAGTGTCAAGCCCTAGGAGGTGTAGGAAGAAGACAATCTTCTCTTGCTTGAGGGCATCACTCAAAGTCTTATTCTTCTCCGCGGCGGCAAACAGCTCTTTCACATGATCGAACACATAGAGATCTAGCTCGAGTGCACCTTTTGAGAAGTCTTCGAAGTCGGCCGCGTAATAATCCGCATCTATCCTGCCGGGCGTTGCGCCATGTTGAAACATTGGAAGAATATCAGGACTACCCCAGCTCCACGTATGCGCACTTCTGTTAAAGACACTGTCGAAGTTGACTGGGTTGAGTTTCCAGCCAGTCGCAACAGCAGAAACATCCTCGTAAAGCCCTGCTATTAGCGCGACATGGCCGGGTCGAGATTCCGTAGGTACTCTTGTATGAGATACACCAAATGTGCCATGTTCTAGTACTCGGGAACGTAGGTAAGGCGCGAGAGGTCTCGGGGTATTGTCCGCTTCGGTCTGAGGGTACGGTTCGGGATGCGACTGGAAAGCCTTGTCGGCGCGCAATCCATCACCTAGTAGATTGTGCTGTTAGCAAGTGAGACCTACACGACGATTTTCGCAAAGAACGGTACACACCAACAAAGAGAACGAGTCGATCCGCCGGTGTTTTTATCCCTACAGGTCTCTCTACCCCGAACAATTGCATCCCACTAACGATTGGACTGACAAAGTAGATATCAAAGATGGAATATATGTAAATGAGGTGAAATACCATGGCTAGAGCCAGGAATCTAGAACGGCCGGTGCCCGCCATTGCCGTTGATTCTAATCGGTAGGTCGCGTGGTGAAGGCGGAATAAGCGGAAGTTAGATGAAAAGTCCGTCTCTCGCCCAAAAATCTCAGAACTTTTTTTTATTTTTATTAAACACAATATTAGTAGGCAGTTAGGGTAGGTTGTCAGCCCGATCCTGATCCATAAGGATGGGAAACGGGAAACAGACGGATAGGCAGGGGATGTGACGATATGCAAGCCATCGGCTCTGTCCAAGATGAAGGACTCCGGACTGATATCGCGAAAAGTACGAAGTAGAAAGAAGAAGAAAAGAATGAGTTTGCGAAGTTAAAAAAGGATTAACAAAGGTGTAAACCATTTTTGGACCAGGGTACACCGGTACAGATGTACAGCCGTCAAGGTGTCATCTGGGGAATCCGCGTTGCGCTTGCAGGGATCATTACAGGGCTGATCACGTACCGATGTACCCTGCCAGGTCATGACTTTTCAAGGCCACTGCGGAAGCTCCAATAAGCGTGACGGGTTCGGGATCGTGGTACCGGGCCGACACAAGAACAGGGAAGGGCTCCGAAAAGTCTGATATCCGCCCCCTTTTCACGCAGTATGACGGCGGAGCCTTATTAATATCACATAGCATTGAATTATACACTTCCACGTGTCTAGTTTTAATTCCTAAATGACCCCTTTTATCAGGAAAACATACTGAATACTAGTGCAATGGTATTAATCTGATGCGCGGGTATATACAGCAGCTCATTTCCCCGGCCGTCCAAACTTCGTATAGACAAATGAGCCATAAGGGCTCCGCTCCTCACCATCTCTGTCCTTCTTCATTCCAGACGTTCGGTTAAAGATCTCATAACCCTCGAGTAAAACCTCGCGGCGTGAGATTGAGGGAAAGTGATCTCCTCCACGAGAAAGTCGGGTAGCATTTCGATCAAGTCTTGGTCACGACTCGAGTCCAGCTGGGGCATGTATATGAATTGAGGCTCATCAAGCTCTTTTGTCAACTCCTCGCTACCCACGGCAAGTTTGAAATGGAGAGCTAGGGGAAAAGTCAGTCAACCGCTTCATATATATATGAATTATGTGATTTAGTGAGAACTTACTCCCGTTTCTACCCGTCTGGATGCAGTCATACGTGTCACAGCCATTCTCGTCCTGCTTGACGCCGCGAATGATCAGGCCGGTTAAATCACCATATAAGACTTCCTTCATCTGTGCTATTTGTGCCGCTGCCTCGGCACTAGCGAGGAGTCGGTTGTTGGTTGCGTTATTTCCTTTAACAGCACTGCCTGGAACCTTCGCACTCGCTGATTCGGTGGATCGAGCAGCGGATAGCTTCGTGGAAAGTGTCTTTATTTCCATCTTCGCAGCCGATAAAGAGGCATTGGTATCGTCGACCTTGTTTTGTAGCTGGTCTACTTTGCTTTGACTAGCCTCCAATTCCTTCTTTAAGCGTTGTGCTTCTTTAGCTAGCTCAGTCTGCGTCGATAATTGTGCCTTCAAGGTTGTAATGAACTGATTGGAAGCTGAAAATTTGTTAGTTGTCTCTTTGTGTTACATTTCCTTCCTTGAGACTCACTATTAGCTCTTTCCTCTGACTGTTTCTTGAGTCGATCATAATTGCGCTCTGCCTCCTTGACGCCAATATCTCGTAGGTCTCGATATTTTGTCTCTAAGCTTTCGTACTTCCGAGTTAATTCTCCCACTCGCCTTCTCATTGACGGCTCATGGAGCTCGGAATCTGACGCTGGGACCGCTCTTCGATTTACGCTGAAACTATCATTTGACTGGAAACGTTGAACGGAGGATGGTCTGGGACGGTGAGAAGGCAAGTCTTCTATTTGGTCGTGTTCTTCAACAGTAAGCTCCGTTGTCTCAACCGCTTGCGTTTCCGGGATTTCGTCCTCAACGGGCTGCGTTTCAGGAACCTCTAGCTCTGGAGGTGGGGTGTCGGCCTTCGTCTTGGGTTTACGTCCTCTCCTGGCGGTCGGTCGAGTGGCAGGCTCTGGTTGATCTACAGTCGATATATCTTCGTCGTTAGACGTCCTTGGAGCCTTTGTGGCCCTCGGACGTCCCCTTCCACCCTTAGGTTTCTCATCGGCGGCCATCGAGATTTCGTCATCTTCATCTTCGTCCTCCACCGCAGGCGTAGGTTCTTCCGGAGCTGATCGCTTCTTTCCTTTTCCTCGTGAAGGCTTATCTTGGACATTCGCAGGCTTGTCAGCCAAAGCCTTTCGCGCTGCTGCAGCCGTCTGACGCGTCGAATTTTGATTTAATTTGGTGGTTCGGTTCGCAGCCGTTGCACGGGTTTTTGCGGGAGCCATTTTCGCAACAGCTATTGTGTCTCCGGCCAAGATATCATCAGCTTCGTCGTCCGATTCCACTAACCCAAGCAAAGCTGCACTCTTCGCTCTTGACATTGAACGCGACGAATGGACGATGGCGCGTGCTTGTGTTCCAGTTTCTGATAAAGCCGATCAAAATTGGTCCGTGCCAATTATATGTAAACGCAATGATAGGTGTTCGGTATAGTGCGATTGCATAAGTTGAAAATTATTTAAGTGCTTTTTTGGTAGCTTTATGAATTACGCGACAACACTGTGAAGATATGAAGATATGGATCTGTTTGATAGTATTATCCAAAGTTGTGCTGATGGGGGGCGGGGGGGGTTGTTTTGTCGCTAATCATTTTCGTTGTTGAGGGACCAAAGTAAACAAAATATTGCAGGGGTGGGATGTAGTACTGTGTACCTAGGTACATATGTAAGCAAAACTCCACAATACGTATGTACATGCTCGTATCGATAAAAGACCGGTGTGAGCTAAGAAAAACCTTGGGATTGGATGCTCCAGAAGCAGCCACATTTTTTCATGTGGCGTCAGTTGCTTGGTCCGAGTTTCCAAGGTTACCCTAGATTATTTAGCACTCAATATCTAATTCGAGTATACGCGGATTGTGGCGTTTTCTAACACAACATAACCCATCACAGCCTGCATCTCATCCCCCTTCTGATTTCTCCCAGCTTCCTGGGAAGCATATCAAATGATTCTCAGTGGGATTAAGCAGTCCTTCGCCATGGTTGATCGAAGACGAAATGGTGCTGACTATGTCTGGGACGTCCTCTTAATATTAGGCACTGTACGTGATTCGATCTTTTGATCTAATCAAGATCTCAGCATTTATGCAAACGAAGTTATCCGTGGTACTAACATCGTTGGTTGGTCAGGCTGGAGCAGCATGGTTTCTAACTAGAAATGTCATATCAAGCCTTCAAGGAACCCTTGCCGACCCCGAAAAGGAGAAGCGTGAACAAGCCCGAATCAAAGCGAAAGCGAACCTCCAGAGACTACGAAAATCAAGAAACCGCGAAGATGGCAACGAAGAAGATTTAAGCAGTAGCACAGGGAGGGGTCCCCGGGTTGAAGATCTTTTACTGAACGAATATGAGAATCTTGTTGCCTTAGAGGTTGTTCCTCCCGAAGATATACCTGTTGGGTTTGATGGTAAGCTTACTCCGTCTCGGGAGTGGTGTGCTTGCGATCCTAATACCTGCGGCAGATATCGGTGGTTTGGAGGATATCATAGAGGAAGTGAAGGAGTCTGTCATTTATCCATTAACGATGCCGCACCTCTACTCGCACGCTGCGCCGCTGTTGTCTGCACCATCGGGCGTCTTACTCTACGGACCCCCCGGTTGCGGCAAGACTATGTTAGCAAAGGCGGTTGCCCATGAGAGTGGAGCTTCTTTCATCAACTTGCATATCTCAACTTTAACCGAGAAGTGGTATGGCGACTCAAACAAGCTTGTGCGGGCAGTGTTCTCGCTTGCTCGCAAACTGCAGCCCGCTATCATCTTTATCGACGAGATAGATGCTGTACTTGGGACCAGGAGAAGCGGCGAACACGAAGCAAGCGGCATGGTAAAGGCAGAGTAAGGTCTCTACTTACCTATACGACCAGATGGAAATACTAATGATAATTAGGTTCATGACATTATGGGATGGTTTGACATCAGCAAATACTCAAGGACTCCCCGCCAGAATTGTCGTACTTGGAGCAACAAACCGAATCCACGACATTGATGAGGCTATTCTACGCAGAATGCCGAAGAAATTTCCCGTATCGTTGCCTGATAAGAGCCAACGATTACGAATACTGCAGCTCGTCCTCAAGGATACCAAAACCGACCCTGACTTCAATGTCGAGTACATTGCTAGAGTGACGGCGGGCATGTCCGGTAGTGATATCAAGGAAGCCTGCCGCGATGCTGCCATGGCACCTGTCCGGGAGTATATTCGCGCGCACCGCGCAAGCGGGAGTGCTATGTCCGCCATTGACCCGTCAAGGGTACGAGGAATCCGTACTGAAGACTTCTTCGGGCGAAAAGGGGCCGGACAAATCCTTATGAAGAACCAACCACCAGCGAAGTCATCAAGTGACGAATACGAGGACACTGAGGACGATGCCGCTACGGTCGAGACATCCACTACGGGAGCAAAAACCACGGAGGCTTCAGCATAATTTGTAATGAAACGAATGTTGTACGAGCAATCAGGAGGAACTGGGACAATGGCGTTCACGTAGGGATATCAGAGGGCTTATCAATCTCTACTTGGGTATTGCAGCCGGCACTAGACATTGGTTAAGGGGGTGGATGTCACTATGTATAATGATACCAATAATCCCATTGTTGTAAACTCGATGATTGAAAGCACTTTGTATTCAGAAGGCAGACGGGCTACAAGCCACATACAAATTTCAAGAATATACTTTTATTAGACTACTATGCGAGCAATAATCTATTTATAGATAGTAGCCATGGCGAGAAAGTTCCAACCATATGTAAAGACTAGGATTATGTTCAGCTTAACTTCAAATCGACTAGAGCATACATACCTTGGGTATGTAACGGAAAGGCTTCCGGCCTGTGTTAAATCGCTACCTAACTAGATGATGATAAAGCTTCTCTTCAGGGGTCATATAGAAACAGAATTAAATAGATGGCAAAGTAAATCTCCATGCTGTAAGAATAGTACAATGCACGCGCCACGTTAGTACTATATACATAGAAGTGTTTATTTATCCCCAAGGCGATTATTTACAAAGTGAAGGTTAACAAATGGAATGAATGTTCCTTACCTAGGTAAGCAGCTAGAGTTACATGATGAGCTTCCAATGGAGGTTTACATGCACAAAATGAAATAACCTGGCGAACATCAGCCCTGTAGATTCGAAAGCACGTGTTAATTCTTGGCGCACTAGCCATAGGTACGTACTCGTCACATTAGACGCTTTGTCCACTTCAAAAATCACGTCATTTATAGCGATACCCGCGTCTTCCCCAGGTTTTACCTTTTCCACCCGATAACCGGAAGCTGCAAGGGACATTGGACCCACACCGCCCTCTTGAATCATTCGTACCACCTCGGAGTTGATCACGGAATTTCTAATTTCTAACTTGTACATTACATCTTCTGTAAAGTAAGCACAAGATTTTAAAAAAACTTCATGACCGGTCATACTCTCAAAACTCTTTCCGGATAAAGAGTTAGTTGAAGGATTATTAACTAGTCAATTGACACCCTACCGATATTATCGGTACATAGAAAAAGTGGTTAAGTCCCAAAATTCAAATCACTAAATTCTTCAAATCGCCGGGAGTCACCGGGTTTCGCCTCATCATCTGCAGCAATGGACTCCAAACCTCTAAACAAAGGCCTTTCTAAGATTGACCTCGAAGGTCACAACCTACCTCCGTCGCCTGCACCCTCGAGTCCGTCCAATGGTCGACGACGTTATGCCCTGGCTACTGAGCTGGTCTATACCGAAACCAAGGACCAGTATGGGGCTTCAAGCATTCCCATCTATCAATCTGCTACATTCAAGCAAACATCATCCAATGGTGGTAATGAATATGACTACACACGATCGGGCAATCCTACCCGAACTCACTTAGAGCGACACATGGCCAAGATCATGAATGCTAATCGAGCTCTTGCTGTTGGCTCCGGTATGGGTGCTCTAGACGTTATTACTAGAATATTACGACCTGAAGACGAAGTGATCACAGGTGATGATCTCTACGGGGGTACCAACCGGCTACTTACATATCTATCGACGAATCAAGGCATTGTCGTTCACCATGTGGATACCACGGACGTCGAAAAAGTGCGAGGAGTTGTTACAGACAAGACAGCTATGGTACTCTTGGAGACCCCGACCAATCCTTTGATCAAGATTGTGGATATCCCATCCATCGCGAAAGCCGTTCATGATGCCAACACAAAGGCCCTCGTTATTGTCGACAACACCATGCTATCTCCTATGCTTTGCAACCCCCTCGAGCTTGGTGCGGATATAGTCTACGAGTCGGGTACCAAGTACTTGTCAGGTCACCATGATATTATGGCAGGAATCATCGCATGCAATGACACTGCTCTCGGCGACAAAATGTACTTCACCATCAACGCGACTGGCTGTGGTCTCGCCCCCAACGACTCCTTCCTTCTCATGCGAGGGGTTAAGACATTAGCAATCCGCATGGAGAAGCAGCAGGCAAACGCACAGGTACTGGCCGAGTTCCTTGAATCCCACGGGTTTCGTGTACGTTACCCTGGTTTGAAATCGCACCCGCAGTACGATCTTCATTGGTCTATGGCACGGGGCGCTGGCGGTGTCCTATCATTCGAGACCGGTGATGTTGCCTTATCTGAAAGGATTGTCGAGGCGGCAAAGTTGTTTGGAATCAGTGTAAGCTTTGGGTGTGTCAACAGCTTAATCAGCATGCCGTGTCGTATGAGCCATGCTAGCATCGATGCGAAGACGAGAAAGGAGCGGCAGATGCCCGAGGATATCATTCGACTTTGTGTTGGCATTGAAGACGTGACTGACCTGGTTGACGACCTCTCTCGTGCGGTAAGTGTCACAACATGAGTCGTCTTATCAGTATCTATTACTAACGTCAATTAGCTCGTACAAGCTGGCGCCGTGACAATTACACTTGACGGCTTTCATGCCGTGAGGGCACCTGCACAGGCCGGAGGCACAAATTCGAGCAACGATACGTCGTCTTAGCCTGAGACTACATTATCTTGAGATCCTGCGCAAGTTCCGTGTTTCGGAGCGAAAGCACATGTCCCTACGTGACACTGCAGGAGATTTCATGTCTCAGCCATATAGAAGGAAAGATGATTATATTATTCGTCTATTGCTCCACCTAAGCCTTCTACGCCCAGGGACTGTAACACGTGTGCCTCCCGTACAAAGTGCTTGATCCTCATTACATGTACAACGCCTCGAACTTTACCAGCAGGTCAGTTCTTCGCGGAAGATCTAGACCTATGATTAGCATATGGATTCGTAATGGCTGGAGGGGGAAAATATTTACCCGGCGTCCAGCTGTTGGACAACCTCGGTAAATGGGAGCTCATCCCTCGAGGTTTGATTCGCCCAACGATCTAACATCGTTGTCTGGGAAGAACTCGATCCCTGTTGAGCATTCGTTTGCGCAGGGACGTTGGCTGTGTTATTGCAGCCACTATATACGTTGTATTAGAGCTATGTTCTTAAATTCAGATGTTGCTCTCGACGAACCAATTGGCCTTACTGCCAGCCTCATGAGTACTGTGCGGCATCGTGTTACGGAGTCGAACGGGCGAACGGTCGATGGTTGTTTCTTGGACTAGCCACTATGGCTTCAAAAAGGAATATCTGGAGTTATAAACAGTTGAGAGATTCAAGAAGATCAAAACTGACTAAACAGACCTGGCTTCTTATATAGACGAAATGTCAGGAGATATTCGTTATCTTGCGTCGAATTGACCTACATCCTCACCGTTCCTAATCTTGCGTGAAAATCCGGTCTCGAGGCCCATGACAGCTTTCATCCAGCAGGGTATCTTGAGGCCGAGCTTCCATTGGCCTCACGGAGCAGGGCTAGTAGAGACTATCGGAATCCTCTGCTGCCGGAGTCATCGTGATATCTTCATTCCTTTGCATGATACAGCTGGTCCTACTAGAGTATAGACAAAAGGGGTCAGCCAACCCATGCGTCTCACCCTCCTCTATAGTGTGTCCGTTAACAGGTCCGTTACACTTAATTAGTAGTGGCTCGTGGAACGGCGCCATTTCATTATCGATCTGGATGTGCTACTGTGGCTTGCAGGCCTCTAATATACGTAATGTCGAATGAGTGAACTACACGGCTTTTCTGGTAAGGCTTAGCGAAGAGAGGGGACTAATGAAGAAAGGTCGTTCTCAGGTAGTTCTCAACCTGAAACTTCAGGCAAGACGGACATGCATGCCTCGCTTTTTTTTCTTTCTTTCTGCAAGGATGGTCGACTACGATGTTTCTTTTTCTTCCCCGGTCTTTCTATACATTCTCGAACGACATGCCAACCGGTGAGGAGTCTGGGGGAGCTCGCTGCTGCTTTTTAAGCGAAACCGGTCTCGATACTAAACGTCAAGGAGGGAAAAGAACGGTGCCGGGGTAAGCTGGTCGAAGGGACGCCACCGGCCGATCGATCGACCCAAGAGGAATCTTGGTTCAACTTAACAACGAGGGAAGGGAGGGGGAAGGGGGGCACCTTTGGTCAGGTGAGCGATTATACTATCAATCTGCATATGAATGCGGGTATCCGTCAATGTCATCGTGGCAGTTGGGATCCATCCCAGACGACGGGGGGACCCAAGTGCTGGCCATGTCTGATGGCAATCTCGGCTTTTCCGCACCGCTATTGGACTTGCTTGAGCCTCTCTTGATGTGGTCTCCCTCGTGGGGCCCTTGTCTTTTTTCTTCTTTTCGCTAATTCTGTCTATATTCGCCGTCGTCCACAACAGAACGTCATTTTTGATCGTAGGAGCCGCAATATCCGGGGGATACCTTAGCGCCCGGAGTTTTCCTATACCAAATGAAATTTGAAAATCCGTGGTCAATATATCGCTTAGGTCTTGGCATTTCTTTCGATCTCTTTTGTAGAATTATCGTCAACGTCCATCCGGCAAACAGAGAGCGAACACGCGAGGATGTGACACTTGGGGACAAGATCTCGTTACCTATCTTGGCAAGGATGAAGCTAAATATATTCCATACTACTTAATGTTGACTACGACCCCTTACTATATGCAACCGAGCAAACAAATACTGGCATATTCGCAACCCGGTCTGTGTTGTCAGGGCGATATCGAAAATGGGAGGAGACTCGACGGGCCTCGCATATGGCGTAGCATATGAGCTGATCCCATGCCGCTTCCCCTAACCAACGTCATAATACTTCCTGTCGCCAGACCTCCCTACCCATGGAATCTTGTCATAGCGTAAGATTCCTGCTTCTCGACACTTCCCCCCCTCCCCCTAGACGAGGGATCGTCGTCGATAGTCGAAGCGTCTTCCCGTGCTGACGGTTTCGCCCCCTCAAGCCCAATGAGCTGGTCTCGCGGTCCGTCGAGAGAAGGTTTCTCCAGCGTGCACAAGATAAGGGAAACCCAGTCGAATCCCATGCATCGGAGGGGGACTTGTCTTAGACTCTGCAGAAATGACAGGTCACATTGTTGGGTTTTGTCGAGCTGTCCTCGTACGCGAATACGTCTGTCGTGGATCGATGCTGTTGCAGTTCACCTTCCTATGGCACATGCTTTCACAATCGTAGGCGCGCTGACATATACCCGCGTGTCTGGTCCAGTCAACGGCTCGTGAAGTTAGTACAAGCGTACTACCAGACTTCGTCGAGCAGCACAAATCACTGGGTACGGCCCGATCCGATGGCTTTTGATATATCATGAGCTCCGATGAGGCTCTTAGCTACGACGTCGTCATCCAGACGTCAGTTCATTCCGGGAAAGAGTCATACTGTATCCACTTCTCTCTTCAAGATCATAACTACCTACATGTGTGCTTGAAATGCCGGATACTATGGCTGATGGTAGACATATTCTATTTTTTAACCTCTCATCACAGAGCTCCTCTACTTAAAATTAGAGACTTGGGACTCTATTCAGATTTGCCACTATTACGGATCATTATACTTTTTCTTGTAACATATTTGTGTGTCCGTAAGCATGGTGTAGGGCAACCCACTTGGCATTCGTAGGACAACAGCTCCCTTACATCCATATTCATTCGTTATAGAACACTTTTGATGATAGTGCCACTGCATACGGGTTAAACCCTATAGGGCCATGGACGACTCTCTCTAGACAGACGGACACAAAAAAGGAGTATCGTGGGTATTGTTACATATGAAGGAGCTGGCCCCAAAGCCGCACTCAACCGCCAACTAACGGTGAACCGTTACGAGGACACTACCTTCTACTCGTAGGTTATGTCATATCGTTACTCAGGTATGTAACACATGTTTCTGACACGCGGCAGCTGTCGCGTCTGTTACATAAAAACAAGCGGCTTTAGAACGATCTCTGGAATGATCCCTTCCCGTAAAGAAATCTAGTCAACACGGCCGTCCTAATCATGGGAGAAAACAAGTCCATGTTCTACTTGCTCTGCTCGCCAACTACACTGGTACTGCGTTCACTAATATGTAAAGTAACCCAACCCCTATTCATGTTGCTCACAACTTCCCGCTACTTCTATTTAACCAGGCATATGCCACAGTCCAAAAGTATAAGCTTCTATAACTTAGCATGAGTAGATAGATAAATGCATATTGGTCTTCTTCATTTGCCTGGTAGCTTGA
The DNA here is from genome assembly GCA_022578535.1 of Jackrogersella minutella. NCBI lineage: Eukaryota > Fungi > Ascomycota > Sordariomycetes > Xylariales > Hypoxylaceae > Jackrogersella > Jackrogersella minutella. Next base: position 33,346 of record MU388341.1, read on the forward strand.
TGATAATTCTAGTGGAGGCCAATAGTCGATTGAAATAAATTGGAACCTGCATAATCACAATTTCAAGTCAACTCAGCAAAAAAATTGTGACGTAGAACAGCGTTTAACTATTATTCATAGAACGCTTCAACATTCTAGCCTAGCCTTGCACACAAATCATACAACCATAAAAACTACTGCCTAAGAAAACTCGAACCGATCCGGCAGGACGATAGGCGCCACCAGCGTCCAGATATACATGCTGTAGCAAATCCATGCGCTAACAATCTTGACCCAACTCGCCCAGTACGTTCTCCCAACCGTTGCGAAGTTCTCGCCCGTCGGCAGATCATCCAAACCCTGCACGGTGCCGGTTAACAAGGTGGCTACCCAGCATGTAGCGAGGAAGAAGATGATATGGAAGACGGAGTAGTTGTACTGCGTGCTGGTACGCTCGTCGTCTCCGGGTGTCTTGCCGCTGTCCTCCTCGTCTTCGTCATCGGACAAGAGGGCGTCGGCAGGCAAACTGCCCTCTTCGACCGCTCGTCGTAGGACTTCGGCCCTCATCTCACGACGGCCAGGTTGCTGCGTCACAAGATCGTGCTCATCCTCGTCTGCCAGCTTGATGCCGCCCCTGTTGTTTCCTAACCCGAGACTCTGGGTTGCCGCCCGCGTAGTGGTGTAAGCCACCGTCAGCATCGTGACAATGGCTCCGATGACTACCGACGTGGTTCGGGTTCCTTGGGCGCGGACTAGGGGGTTGCACTGCTTGTCGTCGGGTTCCATCGATACAGCGGACATGGTGAGATAGGTACAGTAGACTGCGACCATGGCGGCCTGCGCCAATCCGGCCTTGGGGTTGTACTCCTGGATGGTCGGATGTACTGAAATAAAAGAAACGGCCAGCCAGAATATGAGGTTGATAGTGATGGCTGCTTGGTTCATCGAGCAGCCGCTGCGAGCAAAGAAGATGTACTGAATGATGGTCATCGCCAGCGAGCCTAGGTACATGCCCAGAGTCGAACCGATAAGCACGCCTCTCCATATCTTCGAGTCGGTATTTTCGATCTGCTCAAGGCAGTACTCGGCCCAGGTATGCGCGAGATCGACGAGTAGGATAAGACCGAGGATGAGGAACAGCATGGCGCCAAGGAAGGCGATGTAGTTACCGTATACCTGGAAGAAGGCATCGGGTATCAGGAACGACATAACGACGAAAGCGAGCCAAGCGATGATCTTCGGGCCCCAGAAACCATTTTGAAGGGCGGCTCGCGGGTTCTTCGAGGAGGCGACACCGAATAGGAGACCGGCGAAGATGAGATGGAAAAGACCGAGGGCGAAATTGATTCGGTGTACGGCGAGCCATCCATAACATTGACCGTTGGGACAGTTGATCTTCACATAGTCCAACATTAAATGTTGTAGTTTCTCGATGGCCCACGGCGTGAGCATGACCCACGAAAGGATCGAGTTGACGAGGAGGAGGAGGGCATAGGCGATACGGGTAGCAACACTGGAGTTTGATGTTAGCAAACGCTTTGCGACACAGCCGACACAGCATATATAAGGATGGAGGATGGAGGATGGATTTTCATTTTTATCTTACCTGTTGCCACACTTCCCGCAGGCGCTACATACCATGGAGCACGTAGCAGCACCACAGCAGCTAGCAGCGAAGGACATCAGCTGTTTATTGTTAGTCATCGATGATATACCCAACAAGATCGATGAGGCTTCAACGTACCGTGCCAACGCCGGGCACCGCCAGCATGGGAATAGATAGGAGAGCCCCCATCTTGGGTGATGAAATGCAATTCCAGATTACTTGATTTCGTATCGTTCCCTTACTTGTCGCGTTGTTGAAACTTTGAGGTCGGTGGGGAAAGAAGAATTTAGAAGAAAAATGAGGAAAAGATGGTGATAGTGTTGAGTTGTTGCCGCCGGGTCCAAACTTGGCGTGACGGTTGCGACGTACGGGAAGTTGTGCACGGGCCATGCATTACGTAGGGGTCGTGCGACTTTGGGTAAAGCTCTTTTATAACGATATGAAGATATTGATGGCTAGATATCACTATAAAAAGTTCACTACCTAATAAAGACTACATACATGCATATCACTTTTTCTCCATGAATCCGACTTGTGAACCAACAACTTTATTTTCTGTTTCATTTGAGTTGTGCAGTAGAACAATAAACCATATAAGTCGACATTCACGATACTTGGTTTAGAAGATTCACAATCTAGTAGATCACAATCATCATATGAAATTCCCCTGGAATTTGCCTATATATACTACCCATACAAAACCATCTACAACCCTTCCCTAACCAGAGAATAGCTCCGGGCCCGGCATCGGGTACTCGGTAATCGTCCCGTACGGGCTGAAGTGTATGCCCGGGTCAGTATCCTTATACAACGCCGTACCTAACGTGCCCTCCGGCTTCGCCGTGCCGGAACCCTCGACGGCGATGTTGAAGCACTGGGGGTAGTTCTGTGCGCCGTCGATGGTGGCGCCGCCGTGTAGGGCGATGATCTCGTGGCGCAGGACGTAGTTACCCGGGGCGATGGAGGCCGGGATCGTCGTCGTCCACGTGTTGTTCTCCGCGATCAGCTTCGCGCTCGCCCACTGCCCGCCCTCGATCCCGCTCGCCTGCGTCTTGACCCACCTGAGCTTCGTCTTGTCCGCCTGCCCGCAGTCGCCGTCGCACGCCGCCATGTAGTCGATGATGGGGCCGTACGGGTGCGGCCACGCGCCCCCGGCCGCCGTGCCCCACTGGAACGTCACCTTGCTGCCCGCCTTCACCGTCGTCGTCAGCGACCCCGGCGCCGAGTTCTTGTGGCAGTTGATGTCGGGGGTCTGGTACGCGCTCGGCGACACGAACCCGCTGTCGAGGTTCTCGGCGTACCAGGCGGCGAGAGGGGGCACGCTCATGCCGTTCTTCTTGTCGTAGTAGTACTGCAGCAGAAACCCGGGCTCCTGGACGCCGTCTGCTACGTAGCCGGTCACGTAGCCATGTCCCAGAGTTGTGGTGACGAAGGCGCCGAGTAATGTGAGAAGAGAGGCTGTAGTTAGAGGCATGGTGAATGAAGACTATATTCACTTAGGAGAACGAGATTGTGAAGAAACTCCGCGGCAAGCAGGTAACCAGTAGCAGAAGGAAACCAGATTTAACGAGAAATGCGTGTCTTTTATCTACAACGAGGCTTCAACACCGACTACTACAGACTACTACCTACCCCATAAATTGCAACGGTGTGGCCGAAGTCAAGACGGCGTATATGTAAGTAACATGATTTGATTTTTTTTGATTTTCGAACGCGAGTGATGGGATCTCAGCCTATATTCTAGAAGAATGGTGGTAATAGATGGTTGTCATTCGTCACGTTGGTTCACCAAAAGGGTTTACGGAGCTCAAATCGCCGCGCACGGAACTGGGCAAGCCGAATTTACATATTAGTCTTGGGGATATGATGACGGCCACGTCCCTTTCTTCCTCTGGTCCGTCTTACGTATTTTCTTATAAATGTTATTCTGATCGCATGGCTTTATTAGGTTATTTGTGACGTTCTCCTGTTTGTCGCATAAATCTGGCCTCTCGAGAGAAATCGTATCCTCGCCATCGGCAAATCAAAACAACTGAGATAATTGACTGTATGGCCATTATACACATGAAAAGGTGTAACAAAAGCTATATTATTGGTCATTGCGATTACCTTTACCAATAGTGTTTTACGACATCTGTCAGTCACTCGTCTTCTATGGTTCAATACATTCTATTCCGACTGTTTTATTCTTCGAGAAACTAAGCAGACTGAAGTTTTCTTCTCGCCGTAAAGCGAACAAGTTATACGGAACCTTGAGATCTCAGCAAGAACCCGATGTTTCAGTTGAATTAGAAGTGAACGTTTTTACCAACTTTCTATTGTTCGAAATAGAACACTCTCCAATAGAGCCTAACATTACATGGGGCTAATTGTGTGAGGAAGCTAAGCCGAGCTACTAAATTCTTTTAGTTATTCTCCTTGCTACCATTGCTATTTACGTCTTGTCCCTGTGCTTGGATGATACCTAGCTGTGCATGTCGGTAAGTCCCAACAGCAGATATATGGGAAGGCGATCTTATGCCTGCATAAGCTGCTAAGCTGCTCCCTGATGCAACGCGAGATCCTACCTATCTAGATCCGATGCCGCAGGTTCGGAACCAAATCCAACGAAGTTGACCATGACAAGGATATGCTTGTGATTGTATGACGGGAGCTATAATCCTAGTTTCTACGAGAACCAGGAATGTGTTACTAATGTATAAGTGTATTCTTCATTGATAGAAGCCGATTGTAGGATCCTACATAGGAGAACAGCTGAGCCTACTAGTAACTAAAGGCGGTGAGGTTATAGAACAAAGAGGTCATTCCCTACTTCCTTGACACGTAAACCTGGTCTATGAAGAATTCCTACCACTTAAATGTAGATAAACGCAATATTGTCAATATTGCTAGGGGTCAAGATCAGTGAAGGCAACGACAATGCAAGTCGTATATGCTGTTCCGTTACACAGGCAGCCACGAATAAAAAGATAAAGTGGAGCCTGTATATATTGATGCTATCTAGGTACGAGGTAGGCGTTAGTAATCTGAGAGATCAGATAGGACTTTAAGTTAGCTTTCCCATGCCGAAATACCGGGCCACGCTAACGCAAATAAGGATAGTGGAGCCGCGTTATGGCCCGAAACGGTAGGGGATGAAGCGAAGAAGAGATAAGGGGGCGCGCGATAAGGCAAATCCCGTAACCATTGCGCACTTGCAACGTCGGGTCTTGGTCCTATCAACCCTTTTCTTTTTCCAAAGACACGACACCGTTTGAACCGCGCCCCCGATTTGCTATCTCCTGTACAACCAATTCGTTATTTTATGTTCGGCATGGCTGATCCAGCTCGTTAGCACACACCCCGGATCTTCGTCTTTTTCCGACATCGCACAACTTACCTGCTGTGCCGAACCGCAGCCCTTTTCGAATTCCTGTTATCAACAACCCTTAAGATATCGCATAACATTATTGAGGCCGCTTTGAAACTTAACGCATCAGCCTCACCCTCACCCGCGTCCTTTTTCTTTCTTTATACTTATTAATCAATATCCATCTTATTTCTTCTGTAAAAACAACGCGCCAGGTCGGGGGATGAGATATGATATCTTACCAAATAAATCCCTAATTCCAAATCGCGACCCAAGATGACTATATCCGACCAGGTCTATAATGCTCGCATCGTGTCGAGCGTTGCCGCGACCGTGATATCGCTAGCCTGCGGAACCAATGTAAGGGGTCCTCTAGTTGAAAACACATCTCTCGATATGAAATCAACCTGACACCACGTGACTAGTATGTCTATTCGGCCTGGGCGCCGCAGTTCGCGGACAAGCTGCTGCTATCCGCGACCGAGAGCAATCTGATCGGGCTCGCCGGCAATCTTGGCATGTACTCGATGGGCGTGCCCGTGGGCATGCTCGTCGACAGCAAGGGGCCCCGGCCCGCCGTCATCGTCGGGTCGGTCCTGCTCGGGCTTGGCTACTACCCGTTACACCAGGCCTACGACGCGGGGCATGGCTCCGTGCCGTGGATGTGCTTCGTCTCGTACCTGACCGGGCTCGGCGGGTGCATGGCGTTCGCGGCGGCCGTGAAGACGTCGGCGCTGAACTGGCCGCACCACCGGGGCACGGCGACGGCGTTCCCGCTCGCGGCGTTCGGCCTCAGCGCCTTCTTCTTCTCCCTCATCGGCTCCGTCTTCTTCCCCGGCAGCCCGAGCAGGTTCCTGATGCTGCTCGCGTACGGCACCTTCGGCCTCACCTTCGTCGGCTTCTTCTTCCTGCGCGTACTGCCGCCCCACTCGCCCTACCACGCCGTGCCCGACGCCGAGCCCGGCCTGACCGACTCCCGCGAGCTGCGTCGCACCGCGTCGCAGGAGTCGAAGGCGGCCCGCGCCGGCCGCGGGATCCCATCTTCTGAACCTGGTATGTCGCCCGCTATCTCAACTGAAACCACCACCACCACCACCACCACCAAGATGACCCAAGGCGCCTCGGAGCATGATGATGAGGCGACCGGTTTCCGAGATCACCACCACCCCCCAAGCCCAGACCCAGACCTAGATTCCAAAGGGACAACCACCCCACAAGAAGCGGTCGATGCCGAGGAAGCTGCGTCAGGCACCCGGGACGGTGCCGATGAGACGTCTTCGCTCCTCTCGCAGTCCACCCTGTCCTCCTCGCTCCCGGGCGACGTCTTAGTGCAGAGCAGTGTTGATATGGATCGTTCTCACCGTGTAGATATCCGCGGCATGAACCTCATGAAGAACCTGGAGTTCTGGCAGCTGTTCTCCATCATGGGCATCCTCTCCGGTATCGGCCTCATGACTATCAAGTAAGTATTCATTTCTTTCATGCCTTCCCACCTTACTCTCTCACAACTTGGGGATGTGTTGGGACTGACTTAATTTTTTCGCAGTAATATCGGAAACGACGTCACGGCGCTCTGGAAGCACTACGACGACTCCATCGACGACAAGACCCTGGTCCTTCGGCAGCAGCTGCACGTCTCCATCCTCTCCATCGGCAGCTTCGCGGGCCGCCTGCTCAGCGGCGTGGGGTCGGACTTCCTGGTCAAGGTGCTGCACGCGAGCCGCGTGTGGTGCCTCGTCGTGGCGTCGGGCATCTTCTCCGTCGCCCAGGTCTGCGCCCTCAACGTCACCAACCCCCACCTCCTCGGCTTCGTCTCCGGCTTCAGCGGCCTCGGCTACGGCTTCCTCTTCGGCGTGTTTCCGTCCATCGTCGCGGAGTCCTTCGGCATCCACGGCCTCAGCCAGAACTGGGGCTTCATGACCCTGTCGCCCGTCCTCTCGAGCAACATCTTTAACCTCTTCTACGGCGCCGTCTTCGACGCGCACTCCGTCGTCGATCGCGACGGCGTTAGCTCTTGCAGCGAGGGCCTGCAGTGCTACCAGTCCGCGTACGTCGTCACCCTGTGCGCTTGCGGCTTGGGCCTCGTCGTCACCTTGTGCGTTATCTGGCACCAGTGGAAGACGCGGCTCGCCGAGTCGGCGGGGAAGAGCCGCGCTAGGGAGTAAGGGAATGATGGCGGGTCATTTTATGTAGTATGTAGTATGTAGATACGTGCGCGCGGGCTGCTGGTACGTTATATGTAGTGTAAGTCGGGAGGGTACATATGGCATCAGGTAGTTCAACAGTTTTTTCTGGGCATGGACATGCTCCGTAGCTTTCTACCCCATCTTGGTGGCGTTTTGGGGTTTTTGTGTTATAGAGGGAATCCCACATAGATTGAGGCGGAAATAGATTTCCCTTTTCTCTTCACCATCGAACTTAAGATTCGTATAATGTCTGTGTTGTAGATTTGAGCATCTGATACGCACGTGCGCGCTCTCCAGGTTGTCGTCATTCAAATTGTTAAAGTGCTTACGCCAGATCTTCACGGCACCTGACTTTTCGACCAGGGGAACGAAACAGGTTATCATAGATTCTTGAACTTATGGTTTTATTCATTGTGGTGATCTGGGTTATCCCATCAGCCTAAGGCAAAGATGCCATCTACATATCCAGCTCGCCAAAGCGGATCGTGCTTGTTCCCTCCTCGGGAGATGAACACGTATTATTTCCTTCCTTTCCATCCCATCTCTGCCGTCTGTCCAACCCCCCCTCCAGCCAATCTCTCGACGCGTCTCCTCTCTCTAGATTATGATTATATGTGCATCTGTCGCACGCAGATGGTTGGCCTGGTTGGTCCTGAAACCGAATCTATAGCCCTTTCCGTTGAGTCTGTATTCCGAGGAATCCCCTCCGACCATTCCATACCACTGTCCCTGAGAGGAAAGAGAAAGAAGAAAAGCTCCCTGTCCCCGAATTTGACTGTCCTAGGCAGCTGAGGACTGGGAGTGGGTATAATAAGTTTTGTACAAGAATTTCAGTCATATCCGTGCCGCCGAATCGATGCCAAATGACAATCCCCAATCAGATGTCGTGCCAGATTTGGTGCAAGGCGGCGTATGGATGACACGATACCGAACACCTAGCGCTCGTGAGACTAGCCAGTCCACCATCGAAACCAAAACTCCAAACCACAATGCAGATGCAAATCTCTAGAAATGTATCTGAAAAATGTCTCCGAGAAAAGAAAAGTTCATTGACATTAAAGTGTAGGCTGGTTCGGCGTGGCATGGTCTGGCTATGGAAGGAAAGTCAAGGAGTGTTTGATAGTAGACGTTCAACTCTCTTCACACTATTAATCGATTGGGTTTGAAGTTTACGAGAAAGGAAGAGTAGGTTGTAACAGGAGCTCCGTTGGTTTTTGACCATATCTGACGAGATATGATTTGCAAAACTAAGTCTCAAGATCGGCAAATATCCAAATCTTCCAGGAGGGTCTTCAAGACCTATCTGCAACTGCGGAGAAAACTGATTTGAAGTGATCAAGGATTCTTGCCTTGTTTGTGATCTTCGGCCGGTTCGCCTTCGAACATCGAGCTTATTCCGGCAAGAGTCCAGGAGTCAGATGTCGAGTGGATTGCTACAAGCCATGCCGCAACTAGGTTTACTAAGTAATGTAGCATGTAAGCATGTGATACGCCATATATGGCTGCATAGATCGCTATGCCGAAGAATATGATGTTCGTCAAATGCCGAAGTCGACTTGTCAGCGGCGGGACCATTTTGCCGGTCGTAAGGGTCTCAACTAGGATAATGAATGGCAGGATTGACATCACGTTATGATGAGACGAGAAAGCTGTGAACCAATGCACAGCCAAGTTTCGCACCCAGACGACCAGAGTTGGCAGGTTGATAGGTAGAATCCATAACATTAAGAGGAATATTGAATGGACGTAATTGTTGAAGTTGGTACTGGCGAGCGATGGAGTCTCGCGGGCAGACCGATGAGCTCGGACGGCAGTACTTAATTGCACGAGGCATGCGACCACATATGCAAACTGATACGGGATAAAGGTTGAGACAAGGAAAAGGAGAACCACGGCGGTTATAAGTCGTCTCCGTGGAGATGAAGGCGTGAATGCCGGTGACAAAGCTCGCTTCTTCTCGTGAAGTTGAATGACTGGCCGAGTAGAAATCCAACTGTAGATGGTACTGAGCAACCAAGTTAGGAACTGTGCTACATAATGGAGTCCCATACACACTCCAACGCAGATAATTCCTATCATCGGGATCAGGAACCAAAAGAATGGATCCGAAGTACCGACCAATAAGTCGTTCTGCGCGAAGTCAATGGCCGCTGTGTTGTTCTGCCAGAACCAGAGGCTTCTTGACCCAGTCGAACTCGACTGCCCTGTTGAAAGTGACAAAAGAGTCATAGACAAAAGGAGCATTGGTAATGACCGTCTGAGACAGGAGTCTAAGCTCTCAGAAAAGGGGATGAAAACTCCAGTATTGTCGTAGACCTGGAATTGCTTTCGCAGCACGAGCGCAACAACAAGCAAGGGAAAAGAAGCAAAGACAGTCCGGTAGCGCATATACAGTTTCCCAAGACTGCCTAAACTATCGACCGTAATATGTATCGAAATGCCCGAGTCACAAGTCGGATCCGTCCAGAATTGAAGACTGAGGCCGTCATCAAATTGTTTGGGTTTCAGGGGCGGAGGCACGTAAGGCGAGACACCATGAAGACTAATCTCCACCTCCTGAGCATTTACGAAGAATTTTGATTCGTAAGGCTCAGATATATACTGCCGAACAAGCGGGGTGAATAGCTGCTCCCGCTGGTTACATGTTCGGCCTTCAATCTTTAGATTGTATGCCAATAGACTGCTCTGAACAGATGGCAGTTTTACTTCAGTGACCATGGGTCGGTCCGCAGGAAGGTGAAGTGTTAAGCCGAAGCTAAGTAGACGCCTAAGACTGATATGTCGAATTAAATGACCATCAGTCTTATCACTAAATTCAGCGGTCAACCACCCGGGCGTGGGAGCTGCAGTCTTGTCGATGACTGCGACAAACTCGTAACCTGAAATATCTTCAAAATCGTACTCGAGATAAGAAAATGGAGGGATTTGCCATTCGCCCTCTTTGAAAAAGGGGTCTTTTGTAAAACGAGAAGAAGCTGGCAGAGACACCACGTCAGAAGAAGGATTTTTACAAGCAAGCTTGGTCGACTCTACACTCTCGTCGGAGAGATCAATATTTATAGAAAACGGTAGGTTAGCCTGTCCGGCTTGCGGGGGAAAGACATTGCAGAAAAGGACTTCGAGTTTGCCATCCTCTCCCGGTCGATCAAATTTACTGTCAGATAGCAAGGTAAACCTCTTTCTCTCGGCGAATTCACCTGATGGGAGTGGGAGAAGGTATGCCTTCGGTTTCCTCTGCGAACCTAGACTGCGGAGAACAAGACGTTCATTCGCTGCCAGGATGGTAGTGGATCGATCCTCCAACGTGAGCAATGTTGACGGAGCCGTATCTGGCAAGGTCTTTTCAATGAAGCTCTCCAATCCGGTCAGAAATCTCTTTTTAAATGCTTTCATCCGGTCTACTCGTGATTTTGTCTGCGATCTTCCACGGTTGTCGACGACATCATAGAGTGCACGTACGATGACCTTCCGGAACTGATCACACCACGTGATTGCCTGATGATCCATGCTCGTCCAAACGTGGGGAATTGTTGAAGTGAAGGCAGTGAAGCCGTGAGTTTCAGGTACGATAGATTCCAAGCCTGCATAATCTGATGGCACGACGGTATCTAGGCCACCGCCAGCGATGGACACCAGAGTAACCTGGCCCAGGGCATTTTCAGCTGATGACTTTTTCGAGTAGGCATGCCTCCAATAGTTGTTGATATCGTTGTAGATGCTGACGATCTGCGGATCAAAAGTCACAGGCGGTCGAGCATGCGGAGTGGACATAGTGATGATGGTGTTTACGGAGTCTGCTTGATAATTTGGCATGATGAACATAGTTCGCGCCACAATTCCTCCCATAGAGTGGCCTAATATGATAACCGAAGACGGGTCCGGGAGGCTCGGGTCTCGCTCTGAGATCTTTGGATCCAAGTAGAGGGAAAGGATATATCGTATGGCTTCATTTATGTACTCGGCTTGGTCGAGCATCGTTTGGCCATGGAACGCGGTGAAATCTTCGTTGAAGTCCACAGTAAAGAAATCTAAACTCCTAGCACCTCCATTCATAGCAGCTGCATCGTGCTGTAAAATGTCGTGAAAGTACCTGGCCGATTCGGATGCGATGGATCTGACTTGTTTATAGCTACCAGCATTTCCCGGTATAAAGAGCACCGGTATACCTTTAATCTGTACATCAGGTCAATAATAGTCCCAAAATAGCTCCCACGACGAGGATTCTGTACCTTTGGTCCATTGTCGAATCCTTGCTCTCTATAGAGATACAGCGAATACTTGGTGGCAAACCGTGTATGCTCAGTATCAAAATCTTTGAACTTGGCATAGGACGGGCTCATCCAGGACATGCGACATCCCTTAGGATCACAATGTAAAATGGCAGACGAGTATATAACAGCAAGCAGCAGGCTAATGCCTACGGCACTCGTAAGAAACGTCAAGCACGATATAGCCCAGGGGCTCCAGGATCGCGGCTGTCTTATCCTCCTCCTTGACCTTGCCATCCTCTCACTTTCTACGGTCGGATAGTCGGGCGACAATGTCGCAGACGCAAGAGGAGAATTCGAGGCTGCATGTGCCTTCTCAGTAGACCCATCTCGGCTATGGGAAGGTCTCCAATTTATGTTGTTGCTCGGTCTTCGACTTCTAGCAGACGTAGATCTTGTACCGGTGTTTTGGGGACGGTCTGACTGGCGAACGTCATGGGAATTTCGGATGGAGGAATTTGCGTCGTTCAGCCTCGTCTGTCCATGAGGGCGCGAGGTCTTGACAGGAACATCGACGCTGTCTTCGGACGACCCCGATGAGCGCCTCTGCATGAGGAAGAAGAGACTCTCGTAGGAGACCTCTTATCTTATGATGTTAACTCGATAAACTTAACAATATGATGACCGTCTTAGATTTCGATATATTAGATTGGTTCGACGTTTGTCAAACGCTGCGAAATGCCTTTGAAAGTAAGGGTAGTCTTACAGATTAGCGCGAAGAAGGATTACTCTAGTCGAGAGATACGGGAACCATTTGGTTTGCGCAACGTTCGTACGAATTTAGAGCTAAGTTGCAGGGACTTCGAAGAACTAACTGTCGATCTTTTCAAGGAGAGGACTAGTATTCCGTTGACTCGTACGTAGGGCCAATCTCATCTGTGGTACGCTTTAATTATCCTCTGTCAATTTGCAAAATGTTTCAAAACGAATGTCGGCCCCCCCAAGCCACTAAGTTTTGCAACTATTCCGGTGGTGGAAGGATTTTAAAAAGATGGGATGTGTATTGGTTTTGCTTTACGACGGATGTGGTTCAAGGTTGTATTATTTTTTTTTATTTTTCGAGTTGGAGAGCTTGAACGGGTTGAAAGACGGGAACGGGAATGAGTGGGAAGTTCGAGGCGCGGGAAGGTTTTCGAGGAGAATCGAGATGCGATTTGGCAATGCTTCTTTCCATTAACCCTTCGAAGCTAAAGCGCACTGAATTCTAGCGCCTCAGTACTAAAACTTTGGGGGGCAATTAGGGGAGGCTCCTTGTGAATTGATGGAAACTAAGCTACCTAGCCCTGCTGCCCTGGTGGAAGTGCTTAATTCCGTAGCCTCCCCATTTTTAATCAACTTAATGAACCTTATGAACCTGTAGCACGAGCAGCACGAGGTATGGATGCACGTAAGGAGGTACCTAGGTACAAGTACTCATCTAATTGTGCACAGGTACCTAGGTAACACTTAGCGTAGTGTGGAGTCGATAAACCCCTGTTTCTTTCTTATCGGACTTGAATTTATGTGGATCCACACGGGCCAAATCCTGGCCTGAACCAATCTCTTCTTGTTTCCCATCCAGCAATGGTATCATGAATGACGTTAGCTTGGCTTGCATGTTACTCCATTACCAAGCTTCAGCTACCGAATTAGCTAAGCCCGCTTAGGTATAAATGGTACATACGCTGATATGTGTATCTGATACCATTAGAGAGCCAAAAACGTGCGAAGATTAGATAGATATCTGCTGCTGCATGCATCGGCGAAAGGGATACATGTAGGGTAGCATTATTTAAGGATCCCGCTTCGAACTACTGATCCGTAAAGGGTTACGGGTTGTGAGCTCTAACTACCTAGACTATCCTTAAGAATGCGCGGCAAAAAGGTAAGGTTTCCTATAATATAAAATGCGACGACTAGGTACTATCCTGAATCCTGATGTTTCGACATGAAAAAGTTATTACGTATACAACGTATATAGAAATTACGATGTGTTACTATGCTATACCCATCTTGTTTAACACTTCTAACTTCTAAGTACCTACTGCACGGGATGTTTGCGGGGAGAAGGCAAGACAAGATACCTAGTCTGCTAGTATACTTGGCGATCGGCGAACCACAAACTGCATGCTGTCCCATCCAGCTGTCTCACGTTGTGTTTTACAGAAGTCTTACACACGTGTACCTACATGATGGAGAATATTCAGAGATCATCTCAACGGTCAGTGTTAACAAGCAAGGACTGCGCTGTACGAGCGTAGGCGGGTAAGTAGTAGGTTACAACGGCATCGGGATCTTCAATGAGTGGTGTTAATAAAAAGTTTTAAATATCGTGGCTGTCTGAGCCGCCACAATCCTGGGTATGAGCGGCAGAATGTGACAAAGGAGCTCGTGTTCACGAAATGTTATAGTGGATATTGACGCATTAGTAGCTTTGCTACTATATGTTAACTATATCGACAAATGGATTCCGTATTTGAGATCAAGAAATCAATGTGCCCAATGCGGCTCCACTTGGTTTCTTTGTGTCGGATACGGAAAGATGTCATGAGAAAGAAAGAAAAAAGGCAATGTCTCAATGGTCGTGTGCGTCTGTTTACTATGTAACCCTTGCGACATACCGATAGCTAAGCGTCCTCGTTCCACATCAAAAGCCTCCGAGATAGTCACGAGGTATAATCTAACCTATTTAAATCTCACATACATTCGTATATCAACGATCTCCTGAAGATCTCGTAGATAGCAGCTAGGTACCTGCCCTGAGCAGCCAGGTGCTTGAGCCTTGAGGGAGTAAAAAGTCGAGCTACCCAACTAATTGTGTAGGTACCCGAGGAGCCGAGCGAAAAAAAGAACCAGTGGATTTTCTTTATTTTTGTGATTTTCCATCTCGGACTCTTGTGGGCAGGCGTATAACGTCATGCAAGCCATAGCTTCAACATGGGACTGGGAATGAGGCCCGAATGCGAAAGCAAGGATATCGAGTTTGCCTGTTCCGAGCCTTCCGCTGTCGACCTCACTTTGGCATCCCTAGCTGCCTAGCCGAACGAATGCTGCAATGTTAAGCTTGCCAAGAATTATTTGGAGTCTTGGTTCTGCCGGGCTCCGATAGGATTGGATGTAAGCATGTAGGTACGTCTTTGGCTACTGTGAGTCTGTGACGATCACCGAAGTGACGGGTCACTATAATGATTGCCCCTAATGCCGACATGAGAACTTGAAGGTTTGCTAAGTTGATTAACTGCCGCGAGTAGTACCTAGGCACTAGGTAGATGAACGAGAGAAAAGGCTATGATTAGAAGATGTTTTTTTAAACGTTATATGGATCCGGACTAAAACTCAATTCCTTTTGTAACCCTTGCTTCCATTGGATTTAGCTTTCGCGGTATGGCCCTTCTAGGTCCATCATCTGAATTGAGCCAGCCCCGGAGCCGTTAGCATTTGAAACAGACGGAACGTTAGCCATTCGAAATCTAGACCGCCTAAATCTAAATCTATCTACTGCTAGTTATGTAGGTAGGGGCTGGATTTATCTTCTTCATAGCGCTGCACAAGGCATCGGGCCACAATGAAAACAGAAAACAAAAATTGCGCTCCCTACGATCCACGAGGGATAATAGAAGAGGGTTGACTCCGCGCTGTGCAATGCAGGTCTCTCCCCTTGCGAATCCTGATTCTGGTGCCAGAATTCGCGGAACAAGGTAAGTATGAATTTCAAAGGAAAAGATGTAAAAGGGAAGAGGGCAGAGCAGGTATTTATCATATTTCGATGGGTCCAAGCTTTAGGATGTCGGCTCAATATTATTCCGTGACTCAATACTGCAGGTACATAGGTACCTAGCAGCGTAAGTGCCTGTGGACCCATAGTGGTCTAGGTCTAGGTCCTTGGAGCCAATTGGATACGCAGATGTCACTTCGCAGGTCTCCATTTATTATTGCACAGTTGACATTCCTCTCCTATTTCAACATTACACATTCATAAACCCTTAAAGCATATCAGATTTAGAAGTCTGCCTTTTCTATGTACCTGAGGATTGGCTTAAGTGTACCACGGTTCTCGCAAACGAACTTGTACCGTAGCCATTCCAATCTACCGGTTACTGCATCTGCTGCGCCACAGTTCAGAGTGCAACGCGTCTTCCATGCCAATTTACACATGACGCGACGAGGCTGGATATATCAACCTAGTACTTATTCTGGGGTATTCTTTGCGAACTTTACCAGTGGTCACATTGATGAATAGTTAGGTGGTCGAAGTCTCAAGTATTTTCGCAGAAGTCCCGCGAGCTCCCTGCAGTAGACTATCCCATATTGGGTTTTGGTTTAGATGGTCTCGTTTCGTCTCTACCGATGGCTACCATTAAGGCTATCGAGGCTCGAACCGTGAGTAAATACATGGTACTTCAATGATGTATGATAAATACTGAGTCTTTCAAGGTTCATCAAATCCAATCCGGACAAGTCATCGTCGACCTGTGCTCCGTAGTAAAGGAATTAGTGGAGAACGGTCTGGATGCTGGAGCCACAAGCATAGGTTTGTATCCATTGCTTACGTATTTCTCCTATTATGTGACTAAATCACTAACACAACTCCCATCTGAAGATGTTCGCTTCAAGAACCAAGGCTTAGACTCTATCGAGGTTCAGGATAATGGCTCAGGGATATCAAAAGAAAACTACGAAACAATAGCACTAAAGCACTATACTTCCAAACTGTCCACTTATTCAGACCTTTCCTCCCTCCAGACATTTGGTTTCCGAGGAGAAGCACTATCATCCCTCTGTGCATTGTCCAAGTTCACTATAACAACGTGTCTAGCATCCGATGCGCCCAAAGGGTCGAAACTAGAATTCGAGACATCTGGGAAACTCCGCAGCACGTCAGTTATAGCTGCTCAGAAAGGGACTACAGTGTCTATCGAGGGACTGTTCCACAATCTACCCGTTCGTCGCCGTGAGCTTGAACGAAATATCAAGCGGGAATGGAACAGGGTTATTGGTGTTCTCAACCAATACGCCTGCATCCAGACAGGCCTCAAATTCTCCGTGTCTCAGCAACCGAACAAAGGCAAGCGAATTGTATTATTTTCAACCAAGGGGAACCAGACAACTCGGGAAAATATTGTTAACGTGTTTGGGGCGAAAACCCTGGCTGTTCTTATTCCGCTCGACCTAAAGCTCGAGTTAGAACCCACAAGTACACCTGGCCAAAAATGGAGTACGCAGAACGATAACGACATACAAGAGGTTCATATTAAAGGACATGTGTCTCGTCCTGCTCATGGAGAAGGGCGACAGACTCCTGATAGGCAGATGTTCTTCGTGAACGGCCGCCCTTGTGGTTTACCGCAATTTGCCAAGGTATTCAACGAAGTATACAAATCTTATAATACTTCTCAATCCCCGTTCATCTTTGCCGACATCCAGCTAGACACTCATCTTTATGATGTCAATGTTAGTCCGGATAAACGTACAATCCTTTTGCATGATCAGACTCGGATGCTCGACAACCTCAGGGAGTCGCTCGTTGCTTTGTTTGAATCCCAAGATTACGCACTGCCGACGTCTCGGCTTTCAAGTATAAAATCCACACCTTTCAAAAAGCCTTATATCAGTAGACAAAATCCTCCTTTTCCACAGAGTGGGCCAAGACAATCTACCTCCGCCGATAACTCGCAGGGCCAGAGTTCTGTTTCTCAAGGCCCAACCGACAGCACGGGACATGAGGATGACGAAAATGATGAATCTGCGGACGAGTCCATGCCAAACAGCTCAGTCTCGGCGAAATCTCTCGCTCGTGATAGTCAAGGCCTTAACTTGATTAGTCGATGGGCCGAACGGAAATCAGAGCAACATACTAACTCTCCCTCGACGACAGGCAAGGCTTCTGAAGATCATGGTCAGGAAACACCAAAAGCAACGGATCATCTTTACGCTAAATTTGCACGGGATTATACAAAAGATGGGGATGACAATTCCGAGAAAAGCACCCAGGACCAAACGCCAGTCACTATACCTCCAGCAGAGGCACCTAGCGAAGAACCAGATTTCCGCGCACGCCTAGCAGAATTGAGTAAGCATAAAGCCGACAGGCGCGATAGCAGTCCTACAATTGAGCCACCTATCCCGGCTGTATCTACCTCATCTCGTGTATCAGATATGAAGGCCAGTAGAACTAGCTCGTCTGCAAGCTTGAAGCGTTCTGCTCCCGAAGTTGCTACAATCACGGTGGGCAACCATACTGTTACCAGCATTATTGGTTCTCCTTCGAAGAGACAACGAATAGCCCTGGGAGGGGATGATACAGGCCGTGACCCACCAACGAGACAACGGAAAGTTAAAGAATCAGTCATAATCCCTTCATTTAATGGGCGCTTAACCCAGATGTTTGCGGCCTATTCACAATCAAAGCAAGCCGCGTCGTCGCATGTTAATACCACCACCAAGACAACAGATGCCTCAGAAGACTCCGACGCTTCTAGCGAACATTTATTCGTGAAAGACGATGACGATGAACAGGATGACGGGCAGGACGAAGAAGAGGAAGAAGTCGCCCAGAGCGAAGCAGATGCTGAGAGTGTTATAGAGCAGGATCGTGATTCTGACTACCAGCCTCCACAACCTAACGATACAGATGTTGAATTACAAGACGACGTAGTGACATCACTAGCTCAACCAACAGGCGATGAAAATCCAGAAAATGAGGCAGAAGAAATTCAAGAAGGGAAAACAGACGACGCAGTTGGTCTTACTCAAGAACAACCGACAAACATAACCTCCGACGAGACCCAAAAACGTACGCAAAGCTTCATAAAAGGCGGTACGAAAAAGAAGGATTCGACATATTCTTTGTTGCAGACGCTACGTACGGATGAAGAGCATATACAAAGTGCTATAGCGATGCACCAAGACTATCTCAAGGATGCCTCTTTATCAACAGGATCCGAGCTAGTTACAGATAGGCTTGATGCAGAAGATGCCGAGGAGAAGCTGTCCCTGACTATATCGAAAGCCGACTTTGGAAAAATGAGAATCATCGGACAATTCAACCTCGGTTTTATCTTGGCGATTCGGCCGGCCAAGGCAGATCCTGGTGATGCCGAAGACAAAGGCGACAGAGACGACGAGCTCTTCATTATCGATCAACACGCGACGGACGAGAAGTACAACTTCGAGCGGCTGCAAGCTAACACGGTTGTGCAATCTCAAAGGCTGGTTCAGCCAAAAACACTTGAGCTCACGGCTCTTGAGGAAGAGGTAATCAAGGAAAACCTGGAAGCGCTGGAGGCCAACGGGTTCATCGTCGCCATAGACGAAAGCGGCGATGAGCCTGTCGGCTCACGCTGCCAATTGCTCAGCCTACCACTTAGCCGGGAGACCACATTTTCGCTTACGGACCTCGAGGAGCTCGTATCGATGCTAACAGACCACCAATCTGCGTCCGCGCGCGCCATCCCCCGTCCCTCGAAGGTCCGCAGCATGTTCGCCATCCGCGCCTGTCGCAGCAGCGTCATGATCGGCAAGCCTTTGACTACGAAGCAGATGGAGAAGCTGGTCAGGCACATGGGCGAACTTGATAAGCCTTGGAACTGCCCCCACGGTCGTCCGACAATGCGGCATCTATGCGGCATCGGCGCGTGGAGTGAGATGGGCTGGAAAGAGGGCGATGATTTTGATGGAAGAGCACCGGATACGAATTGGGGTGCGTACGTTAGGGAGAAGAATGAGCTGGAATGATACCTAGAGTGTAGTACTATTGAATACTTAGGGCTCGCGCCTTGGGGTCTTTTTACTTGGCATGTATACCTACCCAGGTACATGATAGGGACGCATGGCGAAGGACTTACTCTGGATTAGGTATGGGTGTTATTATGGTAACCGAGTGTCTTGAGAAGAATGGCGTGAATGATGATTATTGGCAAATATCGAGCCTCGGATGAAGGAATCGAGGAATTCATAATCTAGATGCGATACCCCTATGGAAATAAAGACAAATGCCTCCTATCAGATGACATTTGGCTAGCTTGTGTAGATACCCTAAACGATTAGATCTTGACGTGTTAAGAAGCATCACTCATCATCTCATCTCTGTTACGACTATATTCAGTTCTCATGGAACATTTATTATTCCATTCCAACCAGAACCATGCCCTGACCAGTTCCGGTACCCCCTTAATGTGACTAGTATTACATCCGTGAATCATCATCGTCATATCGATCACATCAATCGATACCGTGCTGTCCACTGTGCCATCCGTAAAATCAAACGTCAAACTCCAGGCGGTATCATAGAAATCACTTGATCCCCCTCCATATCCCCTCCCAAATTGCCACCACCCTTTCCTCCGTGGGCCTCTCAATCCTCATTCAGGATGCTGTACCGCGAGTACCGATACTCCTTGCTAGACATGCCCTCCTCCGCCACCTTGCCGCTGACGTTCCGTCGGTACGAGGTCGCGCCGCTGCCCAGATCGCCGTAATCATTCCCGGACACCTGGCGCGCGGCTCCCTTCTCGCTGCTGGCGCCCATCATGATGGGCGGCGTGGCGGGCTTCAGCTCGCCGTACGGCTTCGCGTAGAAGTCGCCGTCGGCCTGGATGGAGGAGTCCCTGTTCTGCCTCGCGTTGCCGCCCTTGGCCTTGCCGATGGTGCTCCGCCGCCAGAACGACGCGGTCGCCGGCTGCGGCTTCGCGTCCGTGATGTCGGCGCCCCCGCCGCTCACGCGCCTGTCGTTCAGGCTGATCTCGGAGAGCGCCTCGCCGCTGGTGTCGCGCGGCGGCGGCTGGAAGGGCGTCTTCTGCCGCCCGGCGATGGCGTCCGTCGGAGGCGTCTGCGGGACGGGGTTCAGGCGCAGCGGGTTCGGGTGCAGGTGCGCCGTGACGTTGATGGGGCTGCTCATGACGTCGTCGTCGGAGTCGGACTCCGGGCCGATGATATCGTCGTTCTCGCGGTCCGACTCCGAGTCGTCGAAGTTGTAGCGCTGGCCCACGGCCTCGTACGGCTGTTGCGACTGCCGCTTGCTGCTGCTGCCGCGTTCCGCCGCGTTCAGCGCGCGCTGCCGCTCCTGCGTGCGGTTGATGAGCGACTCGGACGCGTACCACGCCTCCGTGAACCGCGCCACGCGCGTCGGCGACGCGTTGATGGGCTGCTCGCGGGAGGGGCTCGGCATCGGGGCCAGCGTCACGCTGCTAGCGGGACGCGAGGAGGACGGCGTCGACACCCCCGTCTCGTGCAGCGGGACCTCGGTGTAGCTGCCGCGCTGCGCGACGCGCGGGGCCGAGATGCCGGAGATGCCCGACAGGCGCTTCAGGTCCGCAACGCTATTGCGGGGCGAGTTGCCCGGCGTGATCTGGTACTGGCGGCTGGGCAGGTCGGAGCGGCTGTCGCGCTTGGACGCGGAGGCGAAGGAGTCCCGGGACCCGGCGCGCGTGTGCATGAACGGGATGCTGGGCGGGCGGGAGAGGTCCTCGTACGGCACGCCGGAGTGGCGGTAGTCCTCCAGCGGGGTGGACAGGCGCTTCGAGCCGTCGGAGGAGACCGCGGTGTACACGGAGGACTTGTTGCGCTTGTGCACGTTGGCGCGCGAGGTCAGGTGGCTCTCCAGCGGGTTCATGTCCGGCGGCATCGTCGCGATCCGGTGGAACATCACGCCCAGGTAGATCGATATCCCGAGCGAGACCACGTGCAGGCCGCCCGCGCTGATGAGCAGGTAGCGCTCGCTGTCCACCAGGATTTTGGTCAGCTCTGGGGTGGCCGTGACGATGAGGTTCCACTCGCTGCCGTGGTTCACAACGGCGAGGATGCCGAACGCGTAGAGCGGCACCACGGCTAGGTCCGTGACGCCGGCGAATAACTGGTAGGCAGCTGACGACGCGGGCGGTCTGGCGTTGACGGGTCGGATGAAGTGCCAGATGGCGTAGACACAGCTAATGGCTGCAACACCGGGCTGCGTTTTACTGTTAGTCAAGATCTTGGTACGAGCTGGAAAGTGTGTATGGGACTGTACCGTAATTCGCATGACCCAGGCAGTGAGGGGATCAACATTGCCGATTAGAATCATGAGGGTGAGTAGACCGCCACCTCCAATCACCTCGAGCACGCGGAGGAATAATTGGACGTATCTCATGAACTTGATCCACCACTTCGCAGTGCTGCTCATAGGACGCCAGCGTAAGGCCCGACCAGTCGGTACCTCGTGTGCACTTTGGCAGATTAGCTT
This sequence comes from Jackrogersella minutella, assembly GCA_022578535.1. NCBI lineage: Eukaryota > Fungi > Ascomycota > Sordariomycetes > Xylariales > Hypoxylaceae > Jackrogersella > Jackrogersella minutella. Next base: position 54,929 of record MU388341.1, read on the forward strand.
CGATGTTTATGCGTTTCAATAGGACCTGACTTACTCGGGATGTCGCCCGAAGGCTATGAGGGGGCCATCTTGCTTCTTCTTCTTCTCCTTAGGTTTCGGCTCCCAGCTCGCTCTCGTGATGGCCTTGGGGTCGAACGGCTTCTCTGGCAATCTCGAATCGCGTCTGTCGCAGTCGTACAGGTAGGGTTGTTGCGCACCCATTATCTATGAAGGTCGCCTCGCTTCTAAGCAAGGCTACGAGACATTCACGATAGGGAGGGTTGGATCGACGGTTTAACTGGAATGTATGGTCTTAAGAGTTGCGAATTTGCGAAAGCGCCATAGTGGGGGAAGAGTGGTGGGTTGGTGTATGGATACATGTAATGTAATGTAAGGTGTGCTACATAATTCTATGGAGATGTGTACTGTGGATGAGCTGAAAGGGGAAACAAACCGGGTTTCCATGGCAACAGGCCAACAGTACAATCAACCGACGACTTTTTACGGGACCTGCGCACTTTTGATCTGTATGATCGTCATAATTCAGGCAGTTCAGGTTTGCGCCGAATAAGTGTGCCATTAAGCGCCAGTTCATAGAATAATCTGTATTGGCTAATTGTATGGCTATTTTTTTCATATTGTAATCGATATGTACAAGATGTTTTATATGTACAGTTAAAATCCCATGTGGTGTCTCGAATTGTAGGTATTACGGCCGGCGATGTCGGACTTCGGAAGACCGAGACAACAGTGCACAACAATTCAATTCGACGTCATTTTTGAAAGGTCGCAACAACTATTTTCGGCGCATTTCACAGGATATGTCTGTATCTATATCTACCTAGGTAGGCAATTAAACATGCGATAACATAATAATTCCTAAACTTCTTATACTATTTTATTATTTATCAAGTGTAGGTGGTTGTGGACAGATCATGACTTCTATTACAAAGTCATGGCTCTGCGCAACTTGTCGGCGCAAAGCTTCTACGTCATTCGCTTCTAGAATTTCCCATTATTCGACTTCGAGCCGACATGATAGACCCCCCCGGATGGCAGTTGTCGGCTCCGGTCCGGCCGGGTTCTACACGGCATATCGGGTCATGTCTAAGATACCAAAAACCAAAGTCGACATGTTCGAGGCGTTGCCGGTACCATACGGCCTTGTGAGATTCGGAGTTGCGCCGGATCATCCCGAGGTCAAGGTATGAAATGTACATGGTCGTGCAGATAGCTACATTATTAACTTTCCGAGAAACCAGAACTGTCAAGAAAAGTTTGAAGAGGTTGCGAGTTCACCAGACTTCACCTTTATTGGAAATGTCTCCATCGGCAACACAGGTGGCCATTTTAGCGGATGTACAATCCCGCTAGCTTCCATGCTGCACCACTACGATGCAGTCGTCTTTGCCTACGGTGCATCTAAGGACAAGAAACTGGGAATTCCTGGAGAATCCGAGTTGCAGGGCATCTACTCGGCTCGTGAGTTTGTGGGTTGGTATAATGGTTTACCAGAGTATGCGAATATAGCTCCTGACCTTACCCAAGGGGACGAAGCCGTTATCATTGGTCAAGGAAACGTTGCTCTTGATGTTGCTAGGATGCTTCTTGAGAATGTGGACATACTGCGAAAGTCAGATATTACTGAGGCGGCCATCGAAACGTTGCTGAAGAGTCGCATCAAGCGAGTCCACATCGTGGGCAGAAGAGGACCAATGCAGGTAAGTCAATCCGTATATGAATGAAAACGCCAATAGTTGACAGTCTTTTAGGCGGCTTTCACAATCAAAGAAGTTCGAGAGTTGATGAAACTCCATGGTGTTGGCTTTCATGACATCGATATGTCTCTCATCCCTGGAGAGATCTCGAAGCTGCCCCGGGCTCGACGAAGACTAATGGATATCATGGTGAAAGGCTCAGGGGCTCGAGTTGACCAGGTCGTCAAGTCATGGTCTCTAGATTTTTGTCTGTCGCCGACTGAATTCCTTGGTCGATCAGATGGAAGCATTGATAGCACAGTGTTTGAGCGAACGTCATTAGCATCGCCGTTCGACTCATCGTCAAGTGTTAGCGGCACTGACGAGAAAGTAGCAATACCCTCTTCTGTAGCGTTCCGTTCTATTGGTTATAAATCAGTTGCTTTACCCGGGTTTGACGAGGCGGGTATCTCATTTGATGACAGAAGGGGCATCATTGAGAATGATGGAATGGGCCGCGTACTAAGGATAAAGGGCAGTGAAAATAGTGCTCAGCACCAAGGCTCGCATTTACCAGGGGTCTACTGTGCAGGCTGGGTCAAGAGAGGCCCGACAGGGGTCATTGCGTCAACTATGGAAGACGCATTTTCTACAGGCGATGCAATTGCGTCTGACTGGAACTCTAACGCCCAGTTCCTTGAAGGGGAAAGCAGCTCTGGCTGGGAAGCTCTACGGACAGGTATAGAGCACGGGAAATGCAAGGTTATCCAGTGGGAGGACTGGCGGAAGATAGACAAGGCAGAAAGAGAGCGAGGTTTGCTGGTTGGAAAAGAGAGAGAGAAATTTACAAGCACGGCGCAAATGTTAGAGGCAGCAAACTGAGTCAAACAAATTTACCCTCGCGGGCTATTGTAACATAACATACTTGTATCTACGCGCTCTTCAGCTTCTCTGTTAGCTCAGGCACCTTATCGAATAAATCTCCGACCAACCCCACGTCGGCGACTTGAAATATTGGCGCCTCAGCATCCTTGTTGATAGCCGCGATCACCTTGCTGTCCTTCATACCAGCCAAATGCTGGATTGCGCCGGAAATACCGACAGCCATATACAGCTGAGGAGCGACAACCTTGCCGGTTTGACCAACCTGCAGACTGTTGTCGGCGTAACCGCTATCCACCGCGGCACGGGAAGCTCCAACAGCGGCGCCCAAGGAATCCGCTAGCGGGAGCATGATTCTGTCGAAGTCCTCTTTCGACTTTAGACCTCTGCCTCCAGAGACGACCTTACCAGCAGTTGCCAGGTCTGGTCTGTCTGATTTGGCTAGATCTTCGGACACCCATTCGATAGATAGTTCCGCATTGGGATCAACGCCATCTTCTACTGCTGCAGAGCCGCCCTGTGCTTCAGCGGCGGGGAAGGCCGTGCCGCGGATGGTAATGAACTTGACCGGATCGGAGGATTCGACGGTAGCAATGGCATTGCCAGCATATATGGGCCGTACGAATGTGCTTTCATTTTCGATGCCGGTTATATCTGATATCTGTTGAGAGTCGAGGAGTGCGGCGACTCTTGGCATTAAGCTCTTCCCGAAGGCAGTATGTCCTGAGATAATGTGCGTGTAACCGCCCTTCTTTATATTCTCAACTAATAAAGGTGCATAGTTCTCGGGAAGGCCCTGAGATGGAATGTATTGTTAGTTATTACCTAGGTAACTAAGATTCTAACCAAAATCACGCTCAATCGAAAGGGTAGGTTGATTGGTTGTCTCGCACCTTGTCATAAGCAGCATTATCCACGGCGATTATCTTCTCAACACCCTCTACTTTTGCGGCCTCCTCTGCGACAGCTTTAATATTGCTCCCAGCGACAAAGCCATGTATTGAGCCACCGAGCTTCTTTGCAGCTGTTATTGCGCTTAGGGAACCGTGGTTGAGCTTGCCATCGCGCTGTTCTAGGATCGTCAATGACGACAGTAGTCTTCGGAGAGCCGACGGACTACTAAAAGGATTCGAAAAGGCTGAGGTAGAGCGTGGTAGAGCGCCAACGCCTCTAAGGACCGTCCGTGTTGCTGTGGAGAAAAGCATTGTGTTCTTCTACGATACAGGATAGAAGTAGTTGGGTGATATTTTCTCGGCGGGAGCCTGGCCGGTTATTACCTTATTACCTCTTGGAAGTGTCCGTCATGAAAAGAATTCGGTTGTCGACGGCCTACGATACACCGAGGTAACGTAGATTATTCGGGGCCGATTACGGGGTTCGATTAAAAAAGAAGTGGATTCACATTTAAGTGGATATTGGTGAAGTGGACCGTGGAACATTCAGTACCTAGGTACATGTGTCATTAGGAAAGCACGACACGTGACATAACGGACACGAAAGAGACTCTTCCGGAAAGACGCTTGGACCAACTTGAACACCAATGCTTTCTTCAAAGTCGCGCCAAATTATTTCTCCAAACACGCGGTTGACCAAAGCTTCTTTTTCGCATCTGGTTAACCCATCCAATAAATTCAACATCCATCCATCTACCCGACAATTTGAGAAGGCGCATTTTTCGTTTCCATTCTTCTCATTCGTTTAATGACCTATCCTTAATAATCTTTCCACAGTTGCGATTAGTCGCGACCGATTTCTACATCAATTTCCCAATCACCATTCAACTCTCCCCTTTCATCCATCGTCAGCTCAATCGTCGCATTTTGGCTTCATGATGGAAGGCGACCACGCCAGCTACGGCTCACCGGCCAATGCAGCTACTCCAGGTAGCAATTTGATTCTAGCGCAGCCACCTCTACAGGCTGACACTTCCGGCGCGCCCCAAGCATCTGAAGGTGAGTGAGAATGGATGACATGCTACCGCCACCCCCTCTACTATATAATAAAATATGCTGATGCGCCAGTCAGATGTGCACATGTCCGAGATACCTTCCACCGACCCTGTTATTAAGCAAGATAGCACTACTCCTGCACCTGCTGGTATTTCAGACAACCCACTTGATGCCCCTCCTGCGCCGCCTGCTGAAACTACTATAGCGAAGGACGATGAGGAGATGGCCGAGGCCCAATCGGGTCCTCGCGATGGACGACAAGACAAGGATGGCGACGATGTCGCTGCTGGTGCCGACGGAACCGTTCAAGAAGTGAAGTCCAAGGAAAGCATCGAGAATGCTGCACGAGAACACCTGATCTCCCAGACCCATGCTATAGTCCTACCTAGCTATAGTAGCTGGTTTGATATGAATGCTCTCCACAGTATCGAACGCAAGGCTCTACCAGAATTCTTCAACAGCCGAAACCGAAGCAAGACCCCAGCCGTGTACAAGGACTACCGCGATTTTATGATCAATACTTATCGACTGAACCCCGTTGAATACTTAACCGTCACTGCGTGTAGACGAAACCTGGCTGGAGACGTTTGCGCCATCATGCGCGTTCATGCTTTCTTAGAGCAATGGGGATTAATCAACTACCAAGTACATACCATAGACCTTTCCAGACAACCACCGCGGATCTCTAACGTTTTATAGGTTGATGCCGACCAACGACCGTCTCAAGTTGGCCCGCCCTTCACCGGTCATTTCCAGGTCATCTGTGATACTCCTCGCGGTCTCCAACCCTGGCAACCTTCGGCCGATCCGATCGTGCTTGAAGGCAAGAAAACTCTGGATACTGATCAAAAAGCTCATGCCGCTGCGACTGCCGCGGGCGAGCGAAACCTAGAGATCGGCCGCAACATTTACGAAGCCAACGCGAAAGGAGCAAAACTAAACAGGTCCGAGAGCAAGACGAATGGCGAGGCTGCGACTAACGGCGCAACTTCGCCTGCAGCCGATGAGAACTTGACCAAGCCCATTGTCAAGGTTCACTGCCAGAACTGCGGTGTCGACTGCACTCGAGTCTATTACCACTTACCAGAGGCCAACTCCCCTAATAAGGCGAAATATGATGTCTGCCCTAGCTGTTACCTGGAGGGTCGGATACCCAACAATCAAACCAACACCCAGTTCGTCAAGATGGAGAACAAGACTTATTCAACAGTTCTGGACCGCGATGCCCCGTGGACAGACGCCGAGCTTCTTAGACTTCTCGAGGCGTTAGAAAGATACGACGATGATTGGGCCGAGATAGCTGAGCATGTGAGCACGCGTACCCGGGAAGAATGTGTCTTGCAGTTCCTTCAACTCGACATCGAGGACAAGTACCTGGAGACCGAAGCACCTATCCATGCCCCCACGGGTCTCGCTATGCTAGGAAAGCACGGTGCACACCTTCCCTTCAGCCAGGCCGACAACCCTGTGATGTCCGTCATCGGGTTTCTTGCTAGTCTCGCGGACCCGAAGACAACAGCCGCAGCGGCCAAGAAGTCGGTCGAGCAACTCCAGCAAGGCCTACGAAACAAGATCGAAGGTGGTGATGCGGCAAAGGTTAATGGAAAAGGCAAAGAGAAGGAGGGTGACTCCATGGAGATTGACGTGCACCAAGAGAGTACGGCTATAACTGCATCTAACATGGCTAGTATACCGCTCGCTGCTATGGGTGCACGTTCCGGCGGTCTAGCTTCTCACGAGGAACGAGAGATGACTCGACTGCTCTCTGCAGCTGTGAACATCACTCTGCAAAAGATGGAGCTAAAGTTGAAATATTTTGATGAGATGGAGGGTATTTTGCAAGCTGAGCGACGAGAGCTTGAGCGGGGCCGACAGCAACTCTTCCTAGATAGACTCGCCTTTAAGAAGCGAGTGAGGGAAACCCAAGTGGGTCTGAAATCGGCTGGTGTAAACGGCGGCGACATCAAGCCTGATGGCAACGGCCTTACATTCACATCTGCTCCGTCCCTGAGCTCCGTCCAACCGCTCGGCAGTGACGGCAACATCAAGAGTTACGAGGCCTAATTTGGGGTTAGTGAGGGAAATTTTCACGCAAGAGAAGGGATATTAGCGGCGAACCAAGGCATCTGAAATGAGTTTTGTGGTTCGCCCCCTTTTTTTTTTTCTTTTTGCTAACTTATTTGTCAACTCTCCGTGGGCGTCAAGGGAATCGGTTATCTCTCTCCGCGTCAGTAGGGTTTCCGGGATCAAGGAGAGGGTATAGTGCCTCATACGAAAGGGCAGTGTATTACCATCAGATACTCATAAATAGGACACGTCCTTGAGAAATGGAAAACGGACTGTTTCTGGTTGCCACGTTTTGAGGTTCGCGTATGGTTGGTAGGGCGTTGTCTACAAGTTGTGTGATGAGCTTGGCTGGTGTTCTTAATTGAGATTCAGTATTAAACCCAGTGTCTACTCGTAGCTATTACACCCCTGGTCCATGCTAGGCGCTCTAGTCATTAGAATCATCCAAGCGATTCCTCCTCTCCGCGAACTCCCACTCGCTATAATACTCGGTATGGTCCCTCCAATCCCCAACAAGATCTACCAAGCCCGACCTCTGACCCACCTTCGCCCCCGCCGGTTCCTGCTTCTCGTCTTCCTTGTCCCCTCGTAGTAAACCCCATAGCCGCGCCTCCTCCGCCGCGCTGGCCTGCACATCGAAGCTTTCGGCGTCTGCCCACAGGCGCTGCTCGTTCTTGAGGCGCTGCCGGAGAGCTTGCTTTGACCGCGACGTGGGGACGTGGTCCAACGCGGAGTAGGTGAGCGCCTCGATGAGGTCTTGCTCCAGGGTTACGGGGTCGATGGTGGGGGATGATGGGGAGGGGGCCTTCATGCGGGTGTCGGAGTCGGAGTCTTCTTCTGTTTCTGCTTCGGAGGGATGGAATTCCGGGTCGGCGATGGAGGATGCGTCGGAGAAGGAGTCGGGATTGGTGTGGAAGCCGGATTTTGGAGGGGATTCGGGGTCGTTGTCTGAGTTACTGGTTTCGTGGGTTGTGGGAGGGGGGAACCCGAGGGCGGCTTCGACTTCGGTGTAGGACATTGGGCTGAGCTCGGAGTCCTCCATATCAGAAGGGATATCTTCTTCCTCGTCCACGTCAACTTTAGCTGCGTCAAGAATATCACTATCTTCACTTTCTCCTTCCGATACATCTTCATCCTCATCCTCCTCATCCTCATCCTCATCATCTGCAACATCATCTGCAACATCATCTCCCCCACCCCCATCCCCTTCATCCTCATCCCCCAAGACCTCCAACCTCAACCTCCTCGCCGCCCTCGCCCAAAACTCCCGACTCCCCTCCCGTAACCCCACCGACGCCGCAGCAGCCCTCACATCGCCCACCCTCACAACCAAACTCGTTCTGCCGCGGCGGTCCCCCGCATTCCTCGCGCGCACCCGCGAGCCCGCCGCATACAGCGCCGCGCCCACCAGCCTCCTCGTCACGCTCAGCGCGAGCGAGTAGAAGTCCGCGAGCGCGGAGGCGCGGATGGCGGGGGCGTCCGGGGACACGGCGCGCCAGCTGCCGTCGGGCACGGACGAGTTCATGAAGACGCGGTCGGGCAGCGCGAGCCAGCTGCGCAGGACGAACAGCTCCGCGAACGGCGGCACGTCCGCCGCCTGCCGCGAGAGCACCCGCGCTAGGTCTCGCGTGATGAGCCACCGCCCGCCCCATCGCTTCTGCTCCACCGCGGTCTCGTGCGCCTCCTGCCGCAGGGCTACGCCGTCCGCGGCGCCGTCTAGCGCCGCGGCGAGCTCCGTGCTGAGTTCGGCTGCGGAGGGCACGAGGGTGGGATGTACGGAGCGCTGCCGCTTGCTGGCGTCGGCGCGCCGGGCGCGCGAGGCCGTTGCTAGGTGCTGCTGGTACTGGCGTACTTCCAGCTCGCTCTTGCTCCCTATGCGGCGTGCGATGCCCGGGAGGTCGTCCCGGCCTAGACGCCCCGCCGCTGAGAAGAAGGCTTCCTTCTCGGGCGCGGACCAGAACACGGCGCCGAGTTGGGTGTCTTTTAGTTCTTGTAGCGGATGGGGGCCTTCTTTCACAAGACCCGACGAGACGTCCGATATGTCCTCGTTGAGCACGGCTAGGTACCGCGCGTTGAAGACGCCTTTCTGCCGCTTCAACGCCGGCGCCGAGGGGGGTTCCGTTGGCAGGCGCCGGCGCTTGCGGAGGGAGGGGGGGCCCGGAGAGGATCTCCTGCCGCTGGGGTTGTATTCGGGGTCGTTGTCTAAGTCCATGGCTACCAAGGCGGATGGGAGTTCGGACTCGTAATGGTATGTTGGATGATGTTTATATGTTGATTAAAGCCATAGAGTTCTATAGGAGACCGGCGGGAGTCGTATAGGATGTGTGTATGCAACTATCCATAGCTTTCCAGTGTATAGGAAATGGTCATTCCTATCGTTAGGGAAATGTGAGGCAATTTTGAAAGTCCTCGTTTATAAGGTAAGTTACATGGCTTCCGTTCAGTTCTTCAATGAAAGTTTCCTTAGATATTTGTGAATATTATGAAGTCCTGTTTCGACAAATTGGTGAAAAGGTTGTAAAAAACTGTGAATGTTTTAAAATGTTAGCTTTAATAAATGAAACCCCGTTACCTTGTTATACGATATTTTTATGGTTTTACGAATAAATATATTTGATTGGCTTAAAACTGGTGTGGCTAAAGGGGTACAAGCAAAAGCGGATTTCTGGCACCCCGGTCTAAGCTCGCTGAGATAACCTTTTATATCCAAGGGTAAAGGGCGCTTTTGCTAACATTACCTTAATAAACCACACGCACACGTACCTAAATCAATATATTAACGACGACTTCCTTTCTTTAACCAGCAAATAAATATAACTTTTCATATCCCCTCGGTAACCCCCTTTTGTTATTGTTTACTTTACTTTACTTTACTATACTCTAGTATACTGCTTCATTTTCATTCAAGCATATATATTTCATTTCCATCATATTAAAAATCTGGATCACAAGCAACAGCACAACCCTCATCGCTATCTTGTCTCGAGGTCCATCAACACTCTTGCCAGGTAGATATGCCATGCCGCCTCTGCCTGCAAGATGGCTTTTTTCAGCAAAGCCCATATGGCGTTTCCCGGTTATGAGATATCAAAGAAATATCTCAACTTCGATCAATGCCGCTGCTACTGAGGCCTCTCGCATATTTCAAAAGATCAACCTCCGTGACTACCAAGAAGAATGCATCCAATCCGTTCTTTCTTCTTTGAGTCTTGGCCATAAGCGATTGGGAATCTCGTTGGCTACCGGTGCCGGGAAGACCATCATCTTCACTCAACTAATCGATCGGATCAAGCCCACTGCAGATGAGGCCAGTCAGACACTGATCTTAGCCCATAGACGAGAGCTCGTGGAGCAAGCAGCCAGGCACTGTACCTCTGCTTACCCGCATAAGAGGGTCGAGATAGAGATGGGTAATATGCACGCCTCAGGAACTGCCGATATCACGATTGCCAGCGTGCAAAGTATCAACTCGGGAGATCGCATTGATAAATTCGATCCCAGTCGGTTCAAGCTCGTCCTTGTTGATGAGGCACATCACATAGTCGCTGTCACTTACTTGAAAATTTTAGAGCATTTCGGCCTCGACCAGAAGAGGGCCGACTCTCCTTCACTTGTTGGTGTGTCTGCCACTTTCTCTCGGGCTGACGGGCTGAAGCTGGGTAGCGCCATCGACGAGATAGTGTACCACAAGGACTATGTCGATATGATAGGGGACAAGTGGCTGTCAGATGTCGTCTTTACTACCGTCGAGTCCACAGCAGATATCTCAAAAGTTGGCAGAGGCACCAACGGTGATTTTCAAACCCGAGAATTATCTAATGTAGTCAACACTAAGCAGGTGAATGAAATCACGGTTCGCAGTTGGCTCGCGAAGGCTTCGGGGAGAAAGTCGACCTTGGTCTTTTGCGTAGACATCGCACATATCGCCGGCTTGACTGCAACTTTCCGGGAATACGGCATTGATGCTAGGTTTGTGACGGGCGAGACCCCAAACGTCGAGAGGAGTGAGATTTTAGAGGCCTTTCGACGCTGCGAATTCCCAGTGCTGGTCAACTGCGGCGTCTTTACTGAAGGGACCGACATCCCCAATATCGATTGTATCGTTCTGGCGCGGCCAACTCGCTCTCGCAATCTGTTAGTACAGATGATAGGGAGGGGCATGCGGCTTCATCCAGACAAGGCCGATTGCCATGTTATCGACATGGTTTCGAGTCTGGCTGTCGGTATAGTAACAGTTCCTACCTTATTCGGCCTTGATCCATCCGAAGTGGTCGATGAAGCGTCGGTGACAGACCTGCGCGAATTGAAAACTTTGAAAGAAACCGGGGAAAGTAGACCAGCCCGACGTGTCACTTTCGTCGATTATGATTCAGTCTTCGATTTGATCGCAGACACATCTGGCGAGAGGCACATTCGAGCAATCAGCCAGCACGCATGGGTACAAGTTGCTCCAAATAAGTGGATCTTATCAGGTCCTCACGGAACTCATATTCGGTTAGAAAGGGATGATACAGCGAAAGACGAGAACAAATTTGTGGCTTGGGAAATTCGGGCTCTTCCTGCGGGAATACCGAAGCCGAAGTCGAAGTCGAAGAAATCTCCATTTGCTGCCCCTCGACAGCTGCTCAAAGCTCCCACGTTGACCGATGCTGTACATGGAAGTGACAAGTACGCATCCGAGAAGTACCCCCGTATACTCATCTCGAGGTATCAGGGCTGGCGTACAGGACCACCTACAGAGGGCCAGCTGGAATTCTTAAATAAGTTGCGAGGAGAGAATGAAAAGTTGACAGAAACAGATATTACAAAGGGGAAGGCTGCAGATATGATAACAAAATTACGACATGGTGCTCGAGGCCGCTTTGCTGCACTTGATGCTGATCGAAAACGAAAGGAGCGGCAACAACTTCTGGAACAGGAAAGGGGGAGAGTTATTCAGCTCAGAGAAAAGGTATCCGTCGGACCTCTAGCAGCGTGAATGGTTTTCACAGATTCACGCATATACAAACCAACAAACTATCATCTCAGGTCAACACCGATAATATTATGGGCAGCATGATCCTCGTCGTCTTTCATCCAAGGGCGGTACCTGCCAATTGTGAGGTGGACATGAATATGTGTCGAGACACACCAACTAGTCACATTTGTACCATTCAATCCACGGTTCTCAATTATCCATTAGGTGCCATTTTGGTCACTCTTTCCTCTCAACATAGTTTCATACCACACCTTGGAATCAAACTTGATGGATTTCCCAATCTGAGCCTGTTTCCATGTAATGACTATATTTCCTCCCGTCTCAATCTAGCCAAGAGGGCGTTTGACACCATATTTCCACTTCTCATTTTTAATTTTTATGTTACCTTCAGTGTAGCTTCAATCCGTCGACACTGGTTTAGCAAGAGGACAAAACTGAATCTTAACGCCCCGTCGCGTCTTCTCCTAACCTTGTTCTGACGCGTATCTACATATTTAATCCCCCATACGTTCCTTCACCCTTCATCATTAGAACATCTCGACTCTCTCTCAAACCAATGCGCTTTCCTCTCTCATTTACAGACAAAAATCTAGAAAGTGAAAGGAAGACACCAACATCATGGAGACCGGGGAGGATGCACCATCTAAACGACTCCCAGCAATCGCTATCGACACTGACGGTGGCGCCAAGGGTGAAATTAATATTTCACTAGACAAATACTATGACGCTCCATCTTCGGCCGGGTTGCCACCTGCCGAATTATACTACTTCTCTGCCGCACCCTTTCAGGACCTTACAATCATTTACCGCACTCCCTGTCCCACATCGCAGCGCATAACCGGCTGGCACGCGTTTCCGCCGCGACCTCTTCCGAGACTTGATCTGGTTGAACCTAAGAGAGCTACCGGAAAGGGACTACTGGATGTCGAGGAATTCATAGACGGACACATCAAGCGATCCACTGCCCTCCAGGAAGCAATGCATCAGGTGAAAGAGTGCCGAATTTCGCTCCGTGGTCAAGCATCAAATGACCCTCATGGCCTTTTGGAGCCTTTGGAGAACCGTCAACTAGGCTCAGACGAGGCACCCGACGTTTCTACTCAGCCATCTACTCGAACCAAGACGGAGAAAGTTAGCCTTGCAGTGCCACCGGATAACGAGGAGGATGCTGAAAAGGATCAATTACTTCTCGCCGAAATGCAACGCATGTTTTGCGCCTTTACGAGTATCGAGCACTGCGAGAACCACGCGTCCGCCTGCCACCGCGCGTCGGAGAATCTGGAGCGTGAGCAACAATTACCACCACGCACGCCATCAAAAGCCGAACTTTTGTTCGGTTCAGATGGTTCATCGCCCGAGCCAGGCCTACCCACAGATAGTCAGCTATATTTTGTTGGTTCGCCGATGAAGGCATGTATGATGCCTTTCGACAAGGCTGTAGAGGCTGGCCTCGAAAACCTTGGCGGCAAAAAGCCCCGATCACCATCCATTCCGAGCACACTCGAAGTAGCATCACCTTCATCACAAACATCTCTACCGGCGGCACCCTTCCTGTTCAAGCCCCCTCCCGGCCCGCCCAACAACAACGATCTCATACCGGAGTGGTTCCCGCTTCTCAAAATTCCAGTGGAGGGGTGTGATCTCGCGTCTCGATGGAAAACTTTCCTTGCATACCTCATCACGCTGGAGAAAAAAGCAAAAGAGGATGAAAAGAAGCCGAAGTGGGATAAGATGTGGCACGACGCCGATCCCAAGTGGCCACAACCACACCGAGCGAAGAAGGGCGGTTGGTGGAAGTGCAGATCCGGACCCGGTGCTCCGAAGGCCGAAGCCCAGTGCTATCTATGTCACGCTGGGCTTTCGCAACGACGTCGCGCAAGACAGCAAGAGGATCCAGAGAATGCAGAAGAAAAATACAAGGAGATGATGGACGCTATCGACGAAGCGATGAAACAAGTTGCGGAAAAGGACAAGGCCGCCGCGCTGGAGATGCTACGTCGTCGCGATCAGAACCCCGACACTGAGGATCAGCTATGGTTGGAAGACACGCAGAAGAGCAACCGCGCATCGGCCGAGAAGAAGGTTTACCAACGATCACGCAATTACAGTCTCCTTCGAGGTTACGAGTGGCCAGCCGACGATGTCACTCATTAATTATTTCATACGGGATCTCGAGATTTGAATGTATGAAAGGACGAGGAGTGTTACAAGTCCTTTTTTAACTTGTATCGTTATTGACGGCGATGGTATGATATCACTTGATGTCTAGGGGTTAGTGCTGGTTCTGATGGATATCTTGTATTGCTATGCGGTATTTTCACAGCCTGCGACGGAGAGGAACGGGACGACCTGGATGATGGTGTTACTGGAGTACGGTGTTCGCATACCTAGCATAGGGGTTTTCTATTCGATCGGTGGTTGTGATTAGGAAGATGGGGCGTTTGGGGAGCATTGTAATACTCGATTGGCTTACACTCGACATTTTAATAGCTACAATATTGTTAGGCGGAGGGACTCAGCTTTTGTCATCGCTTATGAGGGCAATAAGATAACAAGATAATAAAAGATTATTACTTGATACACTTTATGGATTATGATGTTATTCACGAACTTGACATCGACGTAAAATCGACGGGTTTCAATTCCTTAGTATTGCTACTGCGCCCGACTATTATTATTATTCCCAATATTTGGAGCTGTATAGTTTCCACCTGAGCCCATGCTAGAAATATAGAAATAGCAAAATCAGGTTCCTCATCTTTATGAAACGGAGTTTACCTAGCAGCCTAGATACTTGGAATACTTATGCGTTAAGCGACATATTTAACTATAGGGTAATGTAGCCCGCCACAAAATAAAAAATACATGGATCCTAAAAATGAGCCGCCACCGGCACAATGCCCAGATGTCCGACCCAGATTTTTTTAATCTCCGTTATCCATTATCCATTATCCATTATCCATTGTGGCTGGTGTTAAGAAAAAAACAGCTTAGAAAGCAATGAGCGATGATGTATTTTATTGAAATTCGCCCAAGCTCCGAATCGAATTTGTAAGACGATAATAGAAGCTGCCTTGACATTTTTTTAGGCAGGGCAATGGGCAAATTTTACCTAGGGTCTCTCGCCGTAAATATTGGTCTTTAAAAGATTCTCCACCTCCCATCTTTCTTTTTTATTTATTTTCCACTGGTGGACTGGTTTTTTACGATTGCGAATTCGTCTTCTATAGACCTCCGCTCCCTTCTGCTTCTATCATCATTGCCCTCCCCGACCATTTTTCTCTCTCCCTTTTACCGAGGACCTCTTGAAGATGTTGTGTCGACAACGTCTATCGCGGCAACTCGCCGTGAGGGGGCCTTCGAACTTTGCGCCGAGAATTCGAACCTATTATGCTTCCCGTCTTTATTCGATAAATCGTCCTAGTCGATCCACCGAAACCACGATCGCGTGCTCAAGACCGACGATAGCCTCGAGACCCGTCGCCTTATCAAGGTTGGACTTTTCTACCTCGGTCACCAGGAAGAAAGAAAAAAAGGGCAATGACTTCTTCGACGGGCCTGTAGAACCACTATCGGAGGAAGAAAAGAAAGCAAACGTGGAAAAGAAAAAGGCGGAAGAACCTAAAGAAGAAGTGAGCGAGGCAAAAACTTCCAATGCGGACGCTCCACCTTCCGGCAAGGGCAAAGGCCAAAGTGAAGGGGAATCGCCGGATGGTAAAGATAACAAAGACGGCAAGGACGGCAAGGACGGCAAGGACAGCAAGGATGGTAAAGATGGTAAAGATGGTAAAGATAGCAAAGATGGCAAAGATGGCAAAGCTGGAGGTGCAGCGGGAGGTGCGTCGTCTGGGTCGGGTAATGATGCGCCTGGAGAGGGAGGCCGAAGAGGTAGAAAGTCGGGAGCCGACAAGGCGCTGCAGAAACCCGTAGTTCCCGACGTATACCCTCAAGTCATGGCCATTCCTATAGCGAAACGACCTCTATTCCCTGGGTTTTACAAGGCAATCACCATTAAAGACCCAAACGTTTCTGCAGCGATACAGGAGATGATGAAGAGGGGTCAGCCATACGTTGGCGCATTCTTATTCAAGGATGAGAACGCCGACGAGGATATAATCAGAGACCCAAATGATGTCTACGACACCGGCGTTTTCGCGCAAGTTACGAGCGCCTTCCCAGTACACGGGGACAACAGCAGTCTCACAGCTATCTTATACCCTCATCGCCGCATAAAGCTATCCACTCTCATACCGCCGAGTACCAACGAGCCTAAGAAGGCGGCGGATGCCGAGGCAGAACCTACACCCGAACCGATACCCACCAAGACAGAAGAGGAGCCGACTCAGGATAAGAAGGGCGATGTTGTCGCAAGCTTCGAGGAAAGCGCCGTGGCCCCGAAATCCGATCCTGCAGCTGAGAAATATGAGCCGACGTCATTCCTCCGCAAGTACCCAGTCAGTCTTGTCAATGTTGAAAATCTATCTGAAGAACCGACCGACCCGAAGAGCCCGGTGATTCGAGCCGTGACAAACGAAATCGTAAACGTCTTCAAGGAAGTCGCCTCTATGAATAGTTTGTTTAGGGATCAAATCTCAACCTTCTCTATGAGCCAATCGTCTGGTAATGTCATGGCAGAACCAGCAAAACTAGCAGATTTCGCCGCCGCAGTATCTGCCGGAGAACCTGCAGAATTACAGGAAGTTCTTGCCAGCATGAACGTCGAAGAACGGATGCAAAAAGCTCTAGTTGTACTTAAGAAAGAGCTTATGAATGCACAGCTCCAATCTAAGATTACCAAGGATGTCGAGCAAAAGATCACAAAGCGACAGCGGGAATACTGGTTAATGGAGCAAATGAAGGGTATTCGCCGCGAATTAGGCATCGAATCTGATGGCAAGGACAAACTCGTCGAGAAGTTCAAAGAGAAGGCCGACAAGTTGGCGATGCCCGAGGCTGTTCGGAAGGTATTTGACGAGGAAATTAACAAGCTCGCTCATCTCGAACCTGCCGCTTCCGAGTTCAACGTGACGAGAAACTACCTAGACTGGTTGACGCAAATCCCGTGGGGACAGCGAAGCGCTGAAAACTTTGGAATTAAAAACGCGATAAAAGTATTAGATGAAGATCACTACGGACTTAAGGATGTCAAGGATCGTATCTTAGAGTTTATCGCAGTTGGTAAACTCCGTGGTACTGTTGAAGGCAAAATCTTATGTTTCGTTGGACCTCCTGGCGTTGGCAAGACGAGTATAGGCAAGTCGATTGCCAGAGCCCTAAATCGACAATACTACAGATTTAGTGTGGGCGGGCTTACAGACGTGGCTGAGGTAAAAGGCCATCGACGAACATACGTCGGTGCGCTTCCTGGACGAGTCATTCAAGCTTTGAAGAAGTGTCAGACTGAAAACCCTCTAATATTGATCGACGAGGTTGACAAGATCGGCCGGGGCTACCAAGGCGACCCCTCATCAGCCCTTCTCGAGTTGCTCGACCCAGAGCAAAACAACTCTTTCTTAGATCATTACATGGACCTCCCCGTTGACCTCTCCAAAGTCTTATTTGTCTGCACAGCTAATATGACCGACACTATTCCTAGACCTCTGTTGGATCGTATGGAGGTCATCAGACTCTCCGGGTACGTATCAGATGAGAAGAAGGCAATTGCCGACAAGTACCTCGCCCCCGCGGCAAAGGATCTTGCTGGTCTGAAAGGCGCAGATGTCAAACTGTCGGACGAGGCAATCGATGAGCTGATAAAATCGTACTGTCGCGAGTCAGGCGTTCGAAACTTGAAAAAACAGATCGAGAAGGTCTACCGTAAGTCGGCTTTGAAGATAGTTCAGGAGCTCGGAGAAGAAGTCTTACCCGAATCTGCGGCTCTGACGGAAGATGGCAAGGCAGCTATGGAAGAGTCGGAAAAGGAGAAGGAGAAAGAAAAAGAGAGCCGCGACCCTGCTTCTCCTGAGGCATCTGAGAAAGAGACTACGGAGACACCACGTGTAGCGCTCAAGGTGCCCGACTCGGTTCACGTTGAGATCAACAAGGAAAACCTCAAGGACTACGTTGGACCCCCGATATTCACCTCGGATCGGCTTTATGATGTAACGCCACCTGGCGTTGCGATGGGTCTTGCATGGACCCAACTCGGCGGTTCCGCGATGTACATAGAATCCATCCTGCAGTCTACGTTGAGACCCAGCAGCCGCGCAGGCTTGGAGATAACTGGTAACCTTAAAACGGTGATGAAAGAATCGTCAACGATCGCCTACTCCTTCGCCAAGGCATTCATGACCCAGCAGTTCCCGGATAACCACTTCTTCGACAAGGCGAAGCTTCACCTACACGTGCCGGAAGGGGCGGTGCAGAAGGATGGACCATCAGCTGGCGTTACCATGGCGACATCGCTCTTATCATTGGCATTGGAGGCTCCAGTTGGCCCCACAATAGCCATGACTGGAGAGCTTACTCTGACCGGTAAGGTGCTCAGGATAGGGGGTCTGCGGGAGAAGACGGTTGCGGCGAGGCGGGCTGGTTGCAAGATGATCATATTCCCAGAGGATAATATGTCCGACTGGCTAGAACTTCCTGAGGTGGGTACCCGCTACCAAGCAATGACAGCCCAATGCTACGGTTCAAGCTAACATTATCATGCAGAACATCAAGGAAGGTATAGAGGGCCGTCCGGCCAGCTGGTACAGCGACGTTTTCGGGCTCGTCTTCCCCAATATAGACCGGGAACAGGCGAATCGATGCAAGATCTGCGAATGGAAGAAGGCGCACGACGCCAAAGCGGAGAGCGAGAAAGACGAATAGGGAGACGACGAGGCGGAAGGGACGGGCGGGGAGGGAAGGGTAGGGGGGAGAAGTGGTGGTTGACTGGTAACCCTTTAACGCTTTCTTCTTCCCACAGCCCCATCGTCGAACGTGCATAGTATTATAGAACCTTTTGACAGTAATGCATTTGCGGGATTGGGGAGGGGGGCCCCCCATCAGACAGGCGTTTTAGGCGGCAACACAACACAACAGAAATGACTCGACGAAAAAAAACGGCTTGGAAGAGAGAGGAAAGAGCTTAACAAACCCGATTATCCAACCACCACCACCATACAATTGTACTAACTCCTCACTCCTCACAATTACTTATGATAAGCATTGCACTTTTGTATCATACGATCTAAACCAACCTTTTTTTTTTTTTTCCTTGCTTCTTTGCGCGCAGATTAATGGGAAAAGGAGGTGGACAGGTGGCTAGCTTAGCTTGCTGGCCGGCCTTATTTTCTCACCGTCTTACAGAGTAGCGAAAGAAAAAAAAAAGGGCAAGAAAAAGAAATTTTAACTAAAAGAAAAGCATCGGCAATGGACCGCACGTGAGATGATGGGCGAACACTCGTGGTAGCAACGTGTCAAAACGCCAGTGACACACAACCGCCAGACCACCACCCCCCTTTGATATATGACACTAAATTCGTGAGTTTACATCTTCTGGTGCCAAGTAGGTTTTTTTTTTTTCTGTCGTCAGAGATGTTGTTAAAAAAAAGGTCTCAATTCGTAACGGGGGTCGATTGCGTAGCTCTGCAGGCGGTCGCGTGGAGATGTGGATGGATGGGCTCTACATCTACGTCAAACCGTGAGCCCCACGATTGTGGAAGATCGAACGGTGGTGGTGGTGGTGGTCTGGGAATTTGGGCTTTGCTTTGGCGCTGCTGTTGGTAGGTTACGATACGATCGCTACAGTCAGAAGTCAAATTCTGCCTTTTCGGGGGTTTTCTCTTGTTCTTCTTTGCTTTGTCACAATTTTTCTGCTGACCACCTCGATCGCTTCGCGTAGACGTTTTGTATGTATGTAGGTCGTAGCTGGAGGTAAGGAGGACGTGAGCTCATTTTTGATTACGCGCCTAAAAAGCCCGACCCGAACCTCCACTACGGTACTTCTTTTTACCTGGACATCCCATGCCTACCTTGAGGGGAGACCGCCGGGTTCTGGGGCGGCGGCGTTAAGGAGCTACGTGCGAAGGTGCCGAGCGGACGAGGAGATGGGATGTACTATTATATTATGAGACAGGTATGACTTGGAGTAATTGATAATTGATTGGGGGGTTTATAGGTCGCGGGCAGAACTATTGGAGGGTAAGGCGAGGGTCAGCCACGGGAGCCAATGCAGGGCGAGATTGTCCGCGATCTTTTTCTTCCAGGGCATTTCCATGCGAGGGCCTTCATTCATCCCATCCCATTGCTCTCTCTCTCTCTCTCTGCTACCTACATGCATAGTCGTTGCGTGGGCTTAAGGGGGGTCAACCGGCGGTTGCTATACATATACGCGTAGGTAGGTACCCGTAGATCTTTTTTATGCCGCCTGCCTCTCGATACGTTGAGGTTGGCATCAATAGGAGAATCGACGATGGGGAAAGGGGAATATTGAGTGAGTTCCCACTGGCGCGGAGGCAGGCAGGTTGGCGATCAGTAAGGTCCCGCGGGTGGTGAGCGGCTTAGCAGAAGCACGCGATTCGCGAATTGGAAGCATTGATGCGCGGGGGAGATCTTACAGGTCGTTGTGATGATGCAGGGAGCGACGACGGTATTGGGTGTAACTCGCCCAGTTGTCTCAAGCAGCAGCCTCGCTTTTTTTTTTCTAAATTTTAATCATCGGTTGTGTCGTGCGTGCGTGTCTGTGTCTGTTGTCTCTTGACTTACACTACTCCAGACACACACACATATACATACTAGGGCTGTTAGAAGCTATCGCGACGCATCGCTGCCCAATTCCATCAGCCCCCTTTTCCCCCGGTGACGATGGCGGGGATGTGTGTTCGGTTTAGCGCAAAGTCGCGTGGTCCCAACAGCTACGTTGGCTAACGTGGTCTTAGATTGGGTAGCACCCGGGAAAGGGAGCGCAAAAGAACTTTTTTCCTTTTCTTCTTCTTCTTCTTCGTCTTCGATATGTAGGACTTAAGGGTTGGAGGGGCATTGTACATATCAAGACACAGGCCATGAGATAAGATACCACGTCCGCGCGGATGTTGTACACCACCCTACATACCTAGGTACAGGTAGTACATAGGCAGCTAGGTAAGATATTTTTTTGCGGATCTAGACAGCGGGATCTTTGGCTTGGGTCCAGCCCTAAACTGTTGATCTAGCGTGGGCTGACGACATAATCTTTTTTATTTTCTTTGAACAACGCATCGCCGGTTGTGTCGGCAGGGGTATGGAGGAGCTGGGAAGGACTGAAATTGCGTTACCTTCCTAGGTAGATAGTTCGAGAAGAATTCTGACTTATAAACTATCCATACGTATTGATATGATATATGAGGTAGGTCTGTTAAGTAGGTTGGCGAACTAGTCTTGGTGAACCGGTTCGTTCCTCTCCAAGGTTCGCTTATTTCACACGTCATCCCTTTTTATTGCTACTTTGTATTGTATGTAGATGATGTAGGTAGATTGTAGCAATGTAGAATCATGTATGTATGTAGGTATCATCATCCGTACGAACTTTGGAACCATCTGGTACGCCTCCGATTACGTACGGTACGGCCGTGCTTGTGTTTGTGTCTTCATGTTAGATAGTTCTTCACTATGTAGCTACGAGGGTAACTATAGTATCTACCTTGGTCGATCCACATGATCAACCGGCCATGTCGACAAGCAGATAGCTGTTGCACTAGTGTAGTTCCGGGCCGGGTCTGCAGTTTAAGGCGGTGTCAACGGACAATACTATTCTATATTCGTTACCTGTCAACGCTGGGAGTTAGGAAGATCCTTGGAACGACATACATAACTTGTGGGCTTGCATTCAGGAACTTATCTAGGTACATAAGGCGTATCGAGTAATAAAGACCGGTTACTATATAAAGTCGGTGAGTGTAATAGGATAGCGGTGTGAGTATATATATACCTAGGATATATGCAGATATATGGTATTCATGCTTAACGGCTGTTTAGTCTCCACGTGTAAGTGAAGTCATACATATGTCCTATGCAGTTGGTAACTCGTCAATTCTACTATTCTCCTTTATTCGTTATATAATTAGGTAGTTTGGTGATTATTGACGTAAACGCCAAATGATGGTTAATGGTAATAGGTGTAACTTGTCTCTAGTCGTTCGATAGAATAAGTTATCGAAGCAGGGTCTAAAAACTCTTGGGTATCAATCTCACTTATACATAATGATGCTCGAGAGCTCCAGGTAATACAGAATTGGTCATGAGGTACGTAACGTATACGGCCACGAAGGAAGCTTGATTACATCGTATTGTATTGTACATACGTACATTGTTCTTGCGATTTCGTCCTTCTCATTCTTTCGACTCAAGCAATGAATGAATCGACCCAGACACCCCTCATTTCGGGATCGACCACTAGCATCTTTGTACAACACATCAATGAATCATCCTGGTTTTCCCGACTTGGTTTTAATGGTCTCAATGGCTTGAGGGTTAAAAAAACCCCCCACCAGAGCGGAAAAGGGACCACGGGCGGCATAACCGATTTCTGAGGGAGGAATTTTTGAAGAGGTCGATAATCGTCGAACTTGAATTGGCAAAATGACATCCATGGCATCTCCACCACTCGGACTAGATACGTAGGTACCAGGTACTACGATTATCGTAGGCTGCCAGATTTAATAGTCCATTCCCCACATGAGCAATAACTTTGCATAGCATACATACCACGTTTGACTGACTTACCTGCGTGTATAAGTGTTCGCATTGCCATTGAACGAACATTGGAATAAGCGCCGGGTCTGTCCATATACAATTGATAAGAGAAATCGAAGACGAAACGAATTGGAATATTTAAACGGAAAAAGTGAAAGAATAAAAAATAGAATTAGGTATGATGATGTACTTTCTAAGAAAAAAAGATCCTTGACCCTCAAATCAATTAATAGCCCCGCCAGATCATCAAAAATAGTGAGAGAGAGAAAAAAAAAAAGAAAGAAAAAGCCAAGCAAGCGCCAAACGGGACCCCTAGCCTGATACTACCCCGGTCCATGGCAAAAAAAGGGAACTAGATTGAACTTGCTGGCGGTACATCTGTAAAACTAATACATTCTCGGTATGGTCAGATAAGGTAACTTAACGCTTGTGCCTGCCTCTGGCCCTGTGCTGCGTTGTTCGTCGCGCGGGACAAGCTGTACAACAACTGGTACAACTGTACATTCATTCATGTCATACCGGGGTACTGGGGGGTAAGGGTGCTTTGGTAGCAGGTGCAACCTCAATGGTCCTTCGAGAACTCGGTCCGCCTCCAATTTCTATATTCGCTCAAATTTTTCAAAAAACTTTCTTCCAATTCCTCGAAAAACCAGTGTCACTTCTCAAATGGCTATATCGTCCTGTACCCCGAAAGCGGAGTTCTCAAGGATAACTTGTGCTTGCATATCTCCTGCATCCCGTCTATACAGACAGCTGGAGGTCGCAGACACGCAGCTAGACGCAGAGGAATTTATACCTAGCTCCTAAAAAAGATACATAAGAAAAGAAAAAAGAAGAAAGAGAAAGGGAAAAGCGAGAGCGAGACCACTCGCACACGATAATACATCAATGATACACATACATAACATAACATCTATCCCGTTGCCCATGTCGGCATATCTGAGCCACCGTCAACATCAATTTACCAATAAGGTCTCGACAGCCTCGCTACTGAGCTTCCCTTCTGTCTTTTTGACCCCATCGACGTTGGGTCTACTTGCATTAAGCCGCTTATGACTACTTTTCTTCCCACATATATTATTATATCTCGCATAGCTACAGCATCAGCTGCCTAGCTAGGTCCCACTGCGCCTTGCCTTTTTGTATCTATACTCCCCGCCCTTAGACAATCTCGCAGTTGTTCCAAACTTCAATACACACATAACGTCCTGACTTGGTTTTTATCTGGGAAGCACGGCTAAATTGAGTCACGGAGTCACCATTGTCACGAAAACACGTCGCTCTCCCAGCACCACTTTGCCCCGCCGGCCTCACTCACGGACCCAGCACCCAGCATTATTCCTCGTTCCTTCCCGTGGATGCTCTCGTTTTCCTTTCTTTAATAGCAAAAAGAATTACGGGGAAGACCAGGTCGATGAAGACTAAACGATAGTGCACGGTCTTTACTTTTTCATACCGCCATCATGGCAGCGCAGGCAGACTTGCCGTCGCATGAACCCCGGCCAACCTCGGATCCTGGTAGACTGACTAATATATTGAAGAAGTTTCTTAGAAAGGACAACAATAAGTCGCCAACGTCCTCGATAGCAAACCCCCAGGAGGAACCTAGGACGTCTTTAGAATCTTCGGCCGGATCAGTGCTGCGGAGGGTCTCGAGGAAGGTCGTTCCGGGATTGCCTCGCGCTAAAACGTTCAAGAGGCAACAGTCCGAAGTGAGGGAGAAGCTCGAGGCCATACTGCCTACGCAAGCAGAACGCAGGGCCGTTTCTGTCGATAGGCGCGTTCGTTCTCAGCGCAGTGTCTCACGCGTGGATCAACCTCTTCCGCGTGCAAGTGCGCCTGACTTTCTCGACGAAGCCCGATCCTCCCTTAGCCCTCATACCGTGGTCTCGCAGAAACTTCCGTCTGCTCCTCAGACGCCCATCGACGAGAAACAGTTTCTAAGCCTCCAGGATGCCACCAGTCCCAGTGTCAGTAAGGAACATCATGGTTCGCTCAGACCGGCACCCAGCTTCAACGAGTGTCTTTCCCCGGTTGATGCTCAATCCACTACGACGTCCCAGTATGAGACGATGATCAATGACGAGCTGGAGCGGAAATGGATTCTGAACCTGAGTATGCACTTTCGGGATAAATCTAGGAGGGAAAAGTTCTTCGTCACATATCGCGAGGATGAATACGTATGGAGACGGGTAACTATCTCCCTGGATTACCGCAATGCCCCAGATGATTCGCTAGAGAAGGATCTACTCAACATCAAATTTCAAAGGGAGAAGAGTGCAAAAATCTATGAAGCTATTCGCGAGAGTCTTCAAGACATACAGTTTTACCCAACCGTCACGAACCTCAAGCTGCAGACCACAGACGGGAGGTTACACGTGCACGTAGTGGAAGATGTCAACGTAGGTTGTTCTTTTTTGAGATATCATCATGTGCTGATTATATGCATATATGTAGGAGATTATAAATTACCCTACAGTCCGCATGATCCAGCATTTGAGATGCCGACGTATCAAGGAGAGAGACCTTGCGTTCGACTCTCACATGTCAGGCTTCGTCTATAAGGTCCGTATTGATGGGAAGACACTCATTAAGAAAGAGATTCCAGGACCGGATACGGTGGATGAGTTTCTCTACGAAGTCAACGCTCTCAACTCTTTAAAATTCTCCCGGAACGTCATCGAGTTCTACGGTGTGGTCGTCGACGATGAGGACGAGTCCGTCAAGGGTCTGCTTATAAACTACGCCGAGAAAGGTGCGCTCATCGATGTGATCTACGATTCGCAAGAAGATGGCCACTACCTGTCATGGCCCCTTCGAGAGAAGTGGGCAAGGCAGGTTGTCCAGGGCTTATCGGACGTCCACGAAGCCGGGTTTGTACAGGGCGATCTTACGCTTTCTAACATCGTCATCGATTTCGAAGACAACGCCAAAATTATAGACATTAACAGACGAGGCTGCCCAGTGGGCTGGGAACCTCCGGAGGCAACTCCACTTATCGACAGCAACCAGCGGATTTCGATGTATATTGGTGTAAAATCTGATCTCTACCAGTTAGGAATGGTGTTGTGGGCGCTCGCGACACTGGAAGACGAGCCTGAAGCGCATCGACGTCCGCTCCGTCTGGATCCTGAGATCGAAGTCCCGGGGTGGTATCGCACAATGGTGGAGTATTGCTTACACGAGGATCCACGTATCCGACTTCAGGCTACGGTACTACTAAGGCTGTTTCCCCAGTCTACATACGACGGCGACTTTGATAGGCATACCGTGCCTTCTATTTCCGTCGATGACGGGTTCTCTCTGCGGGAGTATACGGTGGATGGATATCAACGTAACGGCCATGCGCAAATCACACCGGTTCAACCTCGGGACACCTGGTCATATGGCCAATTCAGTAATACACATGGCACGTCGCCTGGTGTCTCCGACGAACCGTACTACTACCCATCGAGAGGGCGATCACCACGTAGATCGTTGCCGAGCAATCACGGCATGTATAGCCCGCCGTTCTTTGACCACCGCGATGTTGTCATGGACCCGCCTCCTGGTGGCATAGAATTAGGGGATTCGAGGGCCGATACTCCTAGGGAAGGACAATCGACGGCGGAGATAATCAAGAAAGTGTCACGAGACTTGAGTCAATTAGAGGCGGATCAGGCTCAGACGACTGGTGGTGAAAACCAGACGAAGCAAGCCACGTCGGCAACTGGCGGCGACAGGGCACCCGAGGTAGCCGCCGAGGATATCGAAAAAGCTTTTTCCCTAGCTGACGAGGGTACAGAAGCCGTCACACCTGCTGACGGTCCTACTACGACGGTTGTGTTGGATAAAGAGCAGGCTCCAGAAAATCCGCAACCTCAAAGCGAAGACGACGCTTTGGAGCAGAACGAAGTAATAACACGATACGACGATCTAAGAGGCGTGGGTATGGCCGCGTTTCCGATACATAACCGAGTCGACGGGGCCGTTCAGCCGCCTCTAGATGAATATGAAGAAGAGATCGAGTTACCCAATCACTATATACACGGCATAACAGAAATACCAATGCAATCAACAGAAGCATCGCCGTCAATAGCAGCCGAGCCTCCACCCAAGGATGTGCCGGCTGAATTGACTGGTATAGGATCGAAATATGAACAGGAGGACCTTAGGAAACTAACAGCATTCTCAGATGAAGATCTAGGTCTACCGACGACAGCTCCGACGACAAATGTGGCATCTCAAGCCTGAGAAGGTTGCCATTGAGATTGAAATTCGCATTTGCAGATGGCTATCGATGTACATACATACATATAACGGCGCACGGGGTGGTTTAATAATGCATAGGCATCTTTGGGATGACGTACGGGAAATATCCGGTGTTATAATGAATATTTTTTTCATTTGTTTATTTTGGATCTATGTTGCACGGACGGCGAAACGGGGCGAAAACAAAGTGTACAAGTTTAGAACCAGCATTACCATATTTGCTCATTTGATGATATATAACCCGTGGCATAAATCGAGCAGTTACGAGGATGATAATGAGGAGAGGAGATGAAACAACCAATTCTTGGGGATATTTAGGTAGTGAAGTGAAAGTGTGCTGGAGAGAATACAAGATTTGGCAAAGACTTTGTCGAGATTATACCAGTAAAGTGTGTTTGAGGTTTATAGGTAGTTGTAATAAACTACGTCGTCACCTAGACAGCAGCATGCTTTAACTTAGTAGTTTTAGTCTTGTTCTAGTCTTCTACTAGAACTATCGAGACTGGCTAGGCTACCCATACACCGCGACATAGATAGATTTCACATAATTAAAAAAGGGCGTCGGTCGATGACGTATGGGGATGGTTCGATGGTGGTACGAGATGAGAGGTCTCAACAAATAGATTTAAGAGGGACTGAAGGTCGCGCGTCGTTCATATTGGGTTCTGACAGATGGGCGGTCTCACGGCCCCCTATCAGACTTGCTGCGGTTTTTTTTTTTAGAGTGCTGTGTCAGCGGTCGGCTGCGTGTGGCCGGAAATGAAAGTGTTGGTATTGTTGTGGTGTGGTCTATCTTTGCTCACTCTCTCTGGATTGTTGTTGATTTGCTGTGGGGAGGTGAGCCTAGAATCTTTTGACGGCGGGACTGACGTGGTTGGTTGGGTGTGGCCCGTGGTGTTATTTGAAGATGGGTTCGAGGTCGAGTGATTCGGTTCGAGTAACTCGTATTAGCAAAAGACTATTAAGTGTTACTTGTTGTCGTATACAAGTGAGTCTGTGGCTTCCTTCGCTGCAAACCTTAGTTAGTCTTCGTTACCTGTTAAACTTATCTACCTGACACCTGTACTTAAGGATATTTACGTTGGACGTCAGACGGAAGGGTTCTTAAACGCCATGGTTATTATGTAATAGCATAATACATTTTTAATATAGATCACTCAGATTAAGGTATAAATGGTTCAGCTGACGTGAAGTCTATATGCATACTCATTTTGGCTGAAACTACCAACTATCTAGAACTAAACCTGAGTATGCTATTTTGACACTGAATCAGTGAATCGTGACCCTCGTGGTTTGAGAATAGGACTGAGAAAGGTGATATCATTGACTATCAAGTTACGGGAAGAAATATGACAATTATTAGCTTAATCACAAACTCCTATAATTCGGAGTTTGGAGTCTTCATGGAATGGTAGCAGCAAGGCTAGGGGAAGGAGGCTCAGTAAGATCTTCGATATGGGGCGCATAACGCGGGAGTGGCGTTTTCCAAAAGTTCGTCCAATCAGGGTTTAATAGAACAGGTTTAAGGTTATTCTAGAAGATGTGGAGATGCTGTGACCATGACCAGCCGATCATAGGGCAGTTTCAGGTTTTCCTCCTTCCCGAAGACCCACCCAGAACCAATGATAGGTGCGAATTTTTTTCGCTCTTGTTTGTTGGGGGAGAAGAATGTGGAGAATGTAGCTAAAAGCAAAAATATTGTGTACATCATGTACATTGTATGTACATATCTACGGGATTTCTCTACCCGATTTGTGAATATGGAAAATTTCGATACAGTCTACAACCAGATCATCGTTGTCTTAAATAAAAGACACCTTGATTGGAGTTTGAGCAGCCGCGGGTACCGAAAGCTCACAGGCTCGTCTACTAACTGAAAAGTGTGATATCGAAAGGATGGGAAGGATCATGGATGAGAGTTTCGCCCTATGGAAGGTGGCTGAAGAAGATGCTTACGTCAAAGAAGTATTCCGTGCCACCACACGTAAGACCTAAGTTCATGCAAGGGCAAACTAGTACTCTTTTATTGCCATTCCTACGTAAATACATACATGTATGTACTATCATAGCTATGTAGGTATTGCTAGCCTACCGAGCGTATGTAGTGTAGTGTAGTGTAGCGCAGTATCTCTCTACCTATCAGCCTATCTACTCTCATGTATTTCATAAGCTCGCATGACAACAGTAAAAGCGGCACAGCGGCAGCGGTAGGACTCATCGGGGACCGCCGGGTCTAGATTCGAAAGTGTCTTTATTCATTCTAGCCATTGAGAAGTTTGACGTTTCGAAGAATCTATTTCTCGTTGATAATCATATGGTTTTCATTAAAAGATTCGTTTAGGTAATACAGATTTACAGATCACCTTGGGGCATGTACGGAGGTACCCCCAGTAGGGAATGATGGCCTGTTAGATAATACCAAAAGCGGAAAGACCCTTGAATTTACGTGGCCTCTGATTGGATGTCGTGGTTGCGGCTTCGAAACCGCCACCATGGCACTTCCCCAACAAAAATTCAACAAAATTTTAGACAGCTTCAAAGGATGCACAGGAAGTCGCCCTGCTAAGTATGTGACACCTAGGGTAAAGTTTAGGTCGGAATGTAACCTCGGTAGGTAGGAAGCATCTGTAAGGTACTTGGTAGGATACATTCAATGAATTGTAAGAGACAACATTACGGTCATATCATGATTCTGAAAAACCGTATTCTGACGGTAGATGTACAGTAGAAAATGAGAACCGTCGGTCAACTACGTACGAAACAAATACCGTACCCTGTTTGACAATCCGTTGAATATCCGGGCGGTTCGAACGACTTTTAAGGTTGGGTTGTTGAACCGTGCAAAATGCAAGGGGTTCATTAGCGCGACACGTTAGAGCGGATGTTATGGTCCGATTAAATAAGCCGTACATGTACGGTTGTTTTAACACGAACGGTTTTCTTGCAGGGGGTTTGGGTTTCTTTCTTCGAACGGTTTTTTTCTGAACACGATCCATACCTAAGCACAGCTCATATCTACGGACGATTCTTATCTGCATATGGTTTCACTGTGCAGGTATAGTTCCCAGGTAAATGTAGTTTTATCAATTAGTTCTATACTAGGCATTTACATTCTATTTATTCTAAATTATATACACGCTGATAATATTACGCGTATCAATTACTTATATACTGGAGAGCCACTTGGCATAGGAGAACCCGAGTTCAGGGAAGACGAAGAGGAACAAGCAGAAAAATAAATGAGAACTATTAGTGATACACTCGGATTACTAGAGAAACCATGCCTGAAAGCATTAAAGGAACTGAATTCGCCAGGCGACAAACAACAATAGGAAGACACGAGATTCACTATAAGCTAATCTCGTGTTAGGGCTTGGTACATCGACAGTAGCAGC
>MU388342.1:0-11921 GCA_022578535.1 Jackrogersella minutella
GGGAGGGATAAGTCAGGGGTCTGATTGGTCAAAAGGTGCCGTGGCTAGAAAGATACATAGAAAAACCGATTGTGGTCTGAGCTAGCTGAGATAAGTATGTAAAATTATCTTCAATATTTTGAACTTCAAAGCAACAATAACATGGGGGAGGGACCATTGAAAAAGGAAGCAAACAAAACCAAAAAGAATCCTCCGAATCGGGGAATCGAACCCCGGGCTTGACGGGTCAACGGTAATATTCCAACCTTGAGAGCGTCAAATGTTAGCCACTACACCAATTCGGATACAGCCTAAGTGGACAAGTGATGACAATTTTCACGGTCGTATGTATATATAAAGATTCCTCTTGACTAGCGATTTCTGGCCAATTTTATTGGATCCATCGGTAAAATCACGGATTATATTCGGGCCATGATCACATATTACTACACCCCTTAGAGAAAGTAAACCGTTTGATTGGGCTTCGTAGGACACAATAACTGATGAATAGCTCAACCATGAAAATTATGTGAATTCCTCGCCTTATGATTAAAAGCTTGGCGTTCTTTTTGCCCTTCCTAAGATATACCTATGTCATAAGAATTCTACGTTTGTGGCATAAAGGGTTACCGCGGATTGAATGTGACCAATATATCCATTTACCTTGCTGGTATGTTTAATGATGAACATGAAGAGAAACTCCCTTCAAGGCGGTACTATTGATTATTTGTTACTTTGTACAGTTATATTAAGCCTACGTAAAAATGAAGGCCATATTCAACTTGGCTATTTATATGTATACCTAGGTAACCTACTTATTTCTTTACTTATCGTTCATTATAAGGTCTTGTGGTAGTATCTAAGCTTCTATAAAAAGGCCCGTCAAGATGGCATTTGTTTGTTAACATTGCCTGTAAAGTTGGGATGACAGGCACTAGGACGGGAGAGGAAGCTGTAACTTCGAATCGCACCGAATTGTTGAAAGCTCTTGCTGCACCGAGATTCTAGATCTTTATGGGTACGTATCTATGTACGTACATGGCAGATAGGAGTTCCCAACTTCCCAAGATTTGAAAGCTTGACTTTCCGAGTTATCCCTGATCCTCGTCGCGAATCACCAGTCCCTGTACCTATTGGTCCACTTAACGCACGTGTCGGTGGGACATGCCCAGCTGGTATGTAGGTATTTTAGATGCTGAACGTGAGAGGAAGAAAATCTTCCCGTGTTCCTCTATGATACATGCATGTAATATTCAAATAATATTTCACGCCATACATATACCTGAGCATCCATTAGCTCTGACCCCGGTCACGGGCGCTAATTTCGTGAGATTTTAGATCCCGTTATTAGCTATTACCTAATTAGTACAGACTGGATTTGTACAATCGACCAGGGTCTAACTTCTCTCAACCCTCCTATCTCGAAGACCTGCATGATTTGCGCTTTCTACTCTGCACTATCTCAACTCGGAAGCGATACCTTCCCATCGAGCACCGCAATGAATCGAACTTAAGCTCCGGTCCGAGTTCCAATTCTTTGAATCTTGGGCCCGACAGTCTGGACATGACCATCGTAGGTGCCTGTATAATGGAGACATTCGGCTTGTCCAGATACTTTCAATGCCATATCCAGGCAGGCATGAGATGATCCGACGCTTCAAAATAAGATGTCTCCTCGGAAAGGCATTGGATAATACTGGATACCAATGGACCCTTAATTCAGCTCTCTCTTCAGTTGTTTATTTACAAGCTGTTGCATATGCCACCATTAGGAAGCCGTTCGCGGAGAAAGCTGTCATCGCGATAATTTTCGATAGTCCAATTTTTGATTGGACTGTTCAACTTAGATTCGAGTTGATGACTATGATCACCTGTCATAACACCATGGATATAGGAGTCCTACACCGATAGTCAGAAGGACATTCTTGAGCACAGTTCTTTGTATCACTTAGAATGAGACCATCATCCCCGCTTGGTATTTCTACATATTCTATCATGTTGTGCGTATCGAACTATTGGCTGCAAACCTCTAGCTCCAGTGAGAAAAGCAAATCTAGGGAGGTCGATGCATCACGGATGGCGAGCCAGCTGGTAAGCATGTTTTGCTTTTGGCTTATGAACGACCTCTTTGAGTTGTCTTAATCAACTTGCGGCTTGAAGTTCTCACGAGAGGCTGCATATCAACCAATCCGCTTTCAAGCGTTGCTCAAGGTAGCATCGCATCGCTGCGAGGTCTCGTATTTCATTATTGCAGGGGGCTTCGCAGCTACCGCGTCTGGGCGGCTCGTTATCCTATCTCGCAGAGAATTGTCGAAAGATTGCCAGGCACAAGGTGACAGTGAGATATCGTACCAAACGAGCAAAAAAAATGCAGATTTGCATACATCCCTTATCATGTTCATACCTACGTTGACCCTTGAGTCTTATGTATTTCCTAGTTGGCTTTCCTAAGCTAAGATGTTATGGTTTCTTTCTTCAACGAAACTATTGTCCTAAGAACCCTCTGTGACTAAGGTGGCTGCTTACACGTTCGATTTTTGGTTATTCATTCCTTAATTTTGAATTTGATTTATATCGCCCACCACTATGCGTTGGGGCATCTTATGGTGGGGTACCATACTTTCTTTGAGTAGCCTCTCGAGAACTGACCCAACCTGGCCGTCTCCTAATGACGAAATCGAGGAGATCATGTATCAGGTCAAGGGCTATAGGGCTAGAGACTTCGGCGGAACTGTCATTCCTTGTTCCAATGAAGCATCTGGTCCTGGTCGACAAAATGCTGCTGAATGGTTGCGAGCAGCTTTCCACGACATGGCTACAACTACAGACTTAAGTGACGTACGAGCCGGCGGGTTGGATGGCTCTCTGCAATACGAACTGACTAGTTCAGACAACCTCGGCCCAGGTTTCAACACGACCCTCCAGTTCATGGCCGACTATTACACGAGCCGATCGAGCGTGGCGGATCTTATCGCCCTAGGTGTATATTATGCTGTTAGGTCTTGTGGCGGCCCTGTGGTGCCTGTTTCTGGTGGTAGAGTTGACGCTACTGTAGCCGGTCCCATAGGTGTTCCATTGCCGCAGAACACTGCTTTCACCTTTGAGCAGCAATTCATACGAATGGGATTCAGCAAGACCGAAATGATACAAGTCACTGCCTGCGGTCATTCTATTGGTGGTGTTCACGAGGGCGAGTTCCCTGAGATAGTCCCAGTCGGATCTACATCAAACGGGGAGGCCCCCTTGGACTCGACTGTTGCAGTCTTTGACAACAAAGTGGTCACCGAATACATTGCTGGTAATACAACCAATCCTATGGTAGTTGGGCCATCGATCAAGGCGACTAGGAATGCAGACTTCAAGGTTTTCAACTACGATGGGAATGTGACAATCGAGGCAATGGCGGGCGCTACTGATTTCAATAACATATGTGCTATTGTTCTTCAGAAGCTGATTGACACTGTGCCTGACGGCGTGATTCTATCGGATCCTATCCAACCATATTCAGTCAAGCCTGTTGACATGCAATTGACACTTAACTCTGGAGCATCGACGATGCAATTGACTGGTGTTATACGCGTTCGAATAACTGATTTAGGAGAAGACTCTGTCGCTAGCCTAACGCTCAATTACAAAGATCGAAACGGAGGTAACAACTGCGGTAGCACAAGTTGTGAATATACGGCAACTCTTTTGGGTGCCACTCAGGGCTTCGATGACCAATTCGTTGTAAGTCTATGGAACAGTACGCGGTCATGTTACCTAGGCGATATCTAACATACACTAGTGGTTTCCTATTGATGCTGCTATTTCAACTTCCACCGGTATTTCATCTTATACCTTAACCCTTACTATGGCTAGTGGGACGACACAAAGCTTCGACAACAATGGCAATTCATACCTTATTCAGGACGCCATCTTAATTCAAAAACCTCAGAGTTGTCTTCTCTCCGGTACTCTCACCGTCACTGCGGCTGTGGGTTATCCTTAATGTTCTAGGTTATGGATGGCTGCTGACTTGTTTCTTTAGGTTCTCAATGACCGAAAATCCCACCCTGTCAATATGTTTATCTCTTATAAGACACCGACGGGAAATCCTAACCTTCCAGTGCCAACTTTGAAAAACACTACGGCTACCATGGCTGAAGGAGACTGTGTGGGCTCGTATACCTTCTATACAGCTGACTACGCTGGTCTTGGCGATC
Organism: Jackrogersella minutella; assembly: GCA_022578535.1. Lineage (NCBI taxonomy): Eukaryota > Fungi > Ascomycota > Sordariomycetes > Xylariales > Hypoxylaceae > Jackrogersella > Jackrogersella minutella. The sequence goes on from MU388342.1 coordinate 4,185, forward strand.
TTGCGTACGCGTCCAAGATCGATGTCATCAGCGGAAGTGGGACTTCGGCTTTGGCGGACGACTTCAACGCTGCAAGCGACTTAGGAGCAACATGTCAGGCTTTTCAAACCCCACCGTCGTCCATGTGTACCACAGGACAAGTTTCAACACCTCCCGGAACGTCAACTGTCTCGTCTTCGGGGACTACTTCATCGTCAACTATTTCGGTCAGTACCACGTTGACTTCTTCGTCCTCATTGACTGTTACTTCATCTACCACAGCGAGCAGTACAAGCACTTCTGCAGCACCAACTGAGACCTTACATCACAGACAAACCCTCGGTGAATACTTACTTGTAGGATGCCAGAAAGAGTCAACTGCAGCGGGAACTCGAGCTCTGGGGGACGCCGCATTTGCGTATGATACCATGACTCTAGAGTCCTGTATGAATAATTGCACTGGATATATCTATTGGGGAGCTGAATATGGTCGAGAGTGTTAGTTTCCAAGATTCGCGGGGTATCCACTAAGCGATATGACTGACATTGCATACAGGTTACTGTGGCGATTCGCTCCACTCGACGAGCGAAGATGCGCCCTTGACTGACTGCAACATGGTCTGCGGCGGAGACTCTACCGAATACTGTGGGGATAGTAATAGGATAGAGCTGTACAGCACAACAGCTAGCCAGCCCACTCCAACCGGCACACTGGCTCCTAAACCGACTGTGTCGCCGTACGTTAGGATTGGCTGCTACACTGAAATCCCAGATGGCCGAGCCCTAGCTGGAGCAGCCTATGCAGACGATGCTATGACACTGGAAATGTGCGCTTCGAACTGTACTGGCTTCACGTACTGGGGAGCTGAGTATGGGCGTGAGTGCTACTGTGGCAACACGCTAGACAGCCGCAGTTCGCTTGCTCCGGATACCGATTGTCAAACGATGGCATGTGCCGGGAACCATTATGAGTACTGTGGAGCTGCACTTAGACTCGACCTTTACCAACTAGCAACGACGTCTTCGGCACCGCCTACGATGATCACGGCGAACCTAAGAAAATAACATCTAATCTTATGACATATTGGATCTTTACGATAATTTACGAGGATATTTATGACGAGACTTGGATTTCTTTTTGTATATATAAGATGGTATTGTAATGATATGAGAACGGATGGATGTTTATTTGGCATATGAATTATACCATATAAGCGTGCATTCTCAGGTTTATAGATAATGGGATAAATGTGTTGGATATATTGAAAAGATGAATAATAAGCATATTGATTATTTGGTATTACGTAGATCTCGTAGAAATCTCAATCTTTAAAATGAGTGAGCTAGATAGTTACGAAGAGTGAGAAAGGTTATATTAATAGACTCGACTCAACATATGTATATAAGTGAACTATTGAATTAAGATAATAGTTCTGATTGAACTTGGTTCCAGATATCCAGGAGGTAGGCGACGATGAGACCCCTAGACCCATATAAACTTCTAGCGAGGTTTAGGAACATCCCTGGAGTTTTGTAGCGCGTTAGCCGCGTAAATTCCCTTGGGTAGATGCAAGGCTAACCCCCTTAGGTACCAATGTATACCTGTACCCATACAACTCAGCGGCAGCCGCAACTCCTGCAGATTTCCATCCAAGGTTCCATCCCAAAAAAAAAAACTCCATCCGGGTACGGATCACTAAGTGCATTATCTCAACCAAGGAAGGTCTGGATCACGAATCAATTTAAGTAGGTACTGACAAACCCCGCCGGTCTACTTTTTTCATTCTTTTTCCTTTATCTCATGCCCATGATATCTGAAATCGCGGCATAGAACAGCACTACAAATGCGCCATAATCATTTTCTGTCTCGATTTTCATTCGTTGCCAGAGTGAGTTGCTGTATACTGCCGCTTCGCATTTTACGCACGAACATTTTACCTTAGTTTGCTAACTTTTCTGCAGTTTACATCTGCAGTTTCCTTTATCAGTGTCTACACGACAAAGCGATGCCTATTCGCATAGGCTAGGTCTTATTAGCATAGGTACTTACATGCTTCAAAGACGAGAGCCCAAGGTCAAGCATGTCGACTGGTAGGTTCTAAAGACGCTAGGACAATTTCATTTTACGGCCTATGGTAGCTGACTCTCAAATTCAAGGCACACACCCTTCAAAGATCCAACCTCACCTGACATTCCTTCCAAGATCGCCGGGGAGGTTCAAACAGCTCGACGAACGATCGCCTTTAGCCAAACCGAGTCTACCAAAGCCTTGAAGAGGGCACTCGCAACATGAGTGGCTTTATCGTGGGTCTCGACTGCGAACATAATCTGCCAACGAGCGTCACTAATTTCTTATGGCAGAACAAGGGGAAGCTTAACGATCTGGGTGCAGTTGTGCCTGTAAATAGCCTCAATGGAAGAAACCAGAATCGCTCGCGCCTTACACGATCATCGCCACCACACCCTTCTTCGAGTCCGCCGCCCGCGAAACGTAAGAAGACCGAAGAGAAGAGCATATACACACTCGCTCGATTTGTTCCAGTATACGACCTTGATGAGACCGACGACAAGCCCCCCCGCAAACGCTCGTTCGATAACTACAGCGATTCTCAGCAAGCATCGAAATCACAACCATATAGTTCCCGAGGAGCTCCACGGCCTCAACCAAACATTTCCGAGTATCGAAAATCTGAGAAGTATGTTCGGGCGCCGTCAAAGAAACGGCCTCGACGTGACCCATCCGAATCCATCGACATGATTTCTCTTCAAGAGCCCGATGCGGACAGTGATGGAGATGTGCAAGTTATTGAGGAGCCTAAAGTAGAGGATGTTCCCCGAACGCAAAACGGAAAACTGACACAGTTTATGCAACCTATTTCGACAATTATGAAACGCTTTGCCCCTAACCGTGGTAAAGGGGTTAGCAAAGTTGCCGATTGTACCACCGCCGCCAGGAAAATGGACCATATCATAGACAATGCTGGACGGAAGAAAACTATACTCGGAAGCATGGAATCAAGCCCAGATGAATTGGCTCCGGAGGTACAAGATATGAAAGAAAGGGTGCGAAGTAAACGGCCGCTTACTCCCTCGCCCAGCTTGTCTAAGAGGGGTGATATTCGACAAACAAAATTCTCGACTTCATCTCATACTAAATCGCAGAGTGCGAATGAAAGAATTGGCGAGTCAGACTTGGATCGTGCTGCGAATATCATCGGTTCGAGGCTTCGCATAGTACGAGCTGTCTCGGGTTCCCTCAAGTACGAAGCAGACAAAGCGAGCAGTGGGGATGAATGCTTTCTGAAGTTGAGGGATGTGAGCCACGTCCTTCATGCGACAAACTTAAATGGCGATATCTTGAAAGACCACGCATATTGCACGGTTAATTTGAAGAAAGTACGCTACATAACCATCTCATCGGATCCTAACTGCTGCGTGGTCTCAATAAATCGGCTTGCCGATGCTACGATTATGGCCGGCGCCAAGCTAATGATCGAGTTCCGGTACCCTGAAGACCTTCAGCACTTCAAAGAATGGTTCGGGATGAAGAGAGAAGACAACATTCAACCTGGACGTATTCACATTCTTGAGAAGTAAGTTTCGCCATCATTCTATTTAAAGTTGCACCCGTTGACGCAATTGACCTATAGAGAAAGGCTTGGCAAGGAGCTTGCCAACCTGATTCAAATCGCAACGGATAGACCCGGTAAGGACGAGGAGTCAAAAGGAGATGACATAAGACTCATCGAGCACAACGCTGCGGATCGTGCGAGGCAAACGAAACCCGCCGAACAGGCGCATCTCTCAACTAGCCAACTTAAAGCGAAAGATATGATGAGACCTCATACCTCTGTGTCGCTAGAAACCCCCGGAGTGACACTGATCCCGGATGGTCATCGTCCCCATGCCATCCAGAGGCCAGCGCGGACGACTCGCTCCTCTACGACTACATACAGAATCCCCTCTGAAAAATCCGAGTCCCCCGAGCCTGAAGGCTGGACGACACAGAACAGAGGTTGGGAGAGGAATTGGCGTAACTCTCTGGTTTTTCCTCCTCACGGCAAGAATCGAGCTACTGTTGACAAGGAGGATATTCCCCGGTTAGATGAGGGTCAATTTCTGAATGACAATGTGCTTATCTTCTATCTGCGCTATCTTCAACATTCATTGGAGGCAAAGAGGCCAGATCTAGCCCAGAGAATTTATTTCCACAATACCTTTTTCTACGAGAAACTGAAGTCTTCGAGGACGAGCCAAGGCATTAATTACGATAGTGTCAAGGCATGGACCTCGAAAGTTGACCTCTTTACCAAGGACTATATTATTGTCCCCATTAATGAGTTTTCTCACTGGTACGTTGCGATCATCTACAACGCACCAAAACTTCTCCCTTCCTCAGACAAGATAGAGACTTCCGATGCTCATTCTACGGACACAATCACTATTGAGGAGGATGTCGACAATTCCGGAACAGTGTCCAGTACCTCCCCTCAGAACGTCATTTCGGGCGAGCCCTCGGATGTAGAAGCCGTGATTACTGCAGCACAACACGATCTAACGAATCACCTAAGTCGTATGTCAATCGAAAGTCTAGGCCCCCTATATGACGAGACTAAGCATTTAATAGCCACCGACTCGGAAAAGCAAAAGGAAAATCTACCATCGAGTGACTCCAAGCAAGATGCCGAACCAGTCAAGGCTCAGGACAATTCGAAAGCGGACGTGCAGCAGATCTCGCCTCAAAGTGACAATCTTCAACAGAAAAAAGCCAAGAAGAGGCAGAGCGTGGGCCCTCGAAAATACAATCCGGAACAGCCAAGGATTCTCACCCTCGATTCGTTAGGGATATCACATTCTCCAGCTTGTAGTTGCCTTAGACAATATTTGATTGCGGAGCTCAAGGACAAGAAGGGAATCGAGATTTCAACCCCCGGAGCTCTGGGTATGACAGCCAAAGACGTCCCCCAGCAAACAAATTATTGCGACTGCGGACTATACCTACTAGGATACATACAGGAGTTCCTTAGAAGTCCCGATACATTCGTCCGTAGCATTCTTCAGCGCAGAGACGGGATTGCTTGGAACCTGAATCCGTCACAGCTCCGAACTGAGATTAGAGATTTGATTTTCGAACTCCAGAAGGAGCAGCAGGATCGAGAAGACGCTCATAAGGAAGAGAAACGCAACAGAAGTGGGTTAACAAAGAAAAAGCAACCAGTTGCAGAGCAACAGCCTCTTGAACCTAATACGCAGACCGCTAAGGAGCAGGTCGTCAATAAAGGGCCATCTAAAACTTCAGAGGAGAAAGCCATCCCTGACGAGGATGATACTGCGATCACACCAAAGCCGACGTCGCCTACCCACAAGACCTCCCACGTGGCAACCAACCCTGTATGTGACTCGGATGTGACTCGCCACATGATCGATTCATTTCCTCAGTCTCTAATTGAGAGTGCAAACATGAGAGGTTCCTCTACTGTCACTGATGGCGACAATACCAGACAAACCGGGACGCCAAAATTTGTCTCGCCCCTTCCTGAATCCTCTTGCGACTCTTCGCCAACAAGGCCTACGGCCGTTGACAATCCCAGCGCCTCCCAAGAGCAGGGGCCGGGTTCTCCTCGTGGTCATAGAAACCACGAGCAATTTAATTCATCGGTGGAAATCATCGACGACCCTATACAATTCACCGAGAACGATAGGGATCCAGCTATTAGAAATCGACCCCAAGAGGAAGCGCCTACGATAAGTCCTTTCTTCGCGGGTAGGCATCCCGCCGACAAAAAGGCCTCCGCTAGGCTACGCGAAGAGCCAGATCAACCGCATGTCATCGTCGATCTGTCAGACTAGATCGCATGCATAACTAAACAGAATCACACCTCCGAGGTGCGGAAAGGGCAGGAAAGGAGACGGGATTTTCTTTTTCTTTTGCTCGGGGAGCATCGAGAGGCACCGTCTTGTGGGCCTCGTAAATACCTGCATCGGAACGGCGTAAGCGGCTGGGTTTTTTTTAAAAAAAATATTTGCATCGCGCCCATATACCCCCTGCGGAGAGCTGGATTGCGGCTCTTCCCCGAGAGCGCGGGATATTACATAGGACGGTGAATAAACGGATGGTTTAAAGGCCTCGGCTTCGATCTAGAGTTGCGTGTGATCGGTACCGGTTGATTTGATTCTACGTTGTGTATTTAAGCGACCTTCATGGGCAGCCTTGACAATGTGGATGTTATTGCAAAAACATACATATCATGAAGAATTTGCCCCTGAACTCCGATGTGATGAGCATATATTCTTGTGCCTATCTAGGAAGTGCCCCTGTGGCCAAGCTTGGGCAAGTGTTTCGAACGATGCAGGCGGGGAAACACATTGGGATACTAGTCGTGGTATCCGAGGTTGGAGATATGGTGAAGGTGAATCCCACGATCAAATACTTCGTGTGTACGGTTTGTCGAACTCGTTTTACAGACCCGGCATGCCAGTCCGCAAGATAGCAAGGCTCAAGTCGGATAGGCTTACTGGGTTAAATCTCAAGATTGTTAAATGTAAAGGACCAAGATCAGGTACTGATAAATGGGAAGTGTCAAAAAATATCTGTTGCCACCTATGGCAAGACGGGTGAATGTGGTGATGTATTCAGTACCTGCTAGCAAGTATTACTACGACCTTCATACCTTAACATCCGACGACCTTCCATTACGGAGTCTTCATGGGGTGGAGGGTTCGGTTACCAGCTTCGACCCTCACCCGTTTTTTTGTAAAAAAGAAATTAAAAAAGGGGGTTTTTAATATGATATTCTACCTAGGTACATTATGTACTTGGAAATATCCTTTTATGAACTTAATTATTAACGTCCAGTTGAACAACATCACTCCTCTGGTTGACTGTCAGTGAAGAGAAATACTTGTAGTATATATTGCGAACATGTCTGTCTCATGACAAGGTTTGTAGAGATGACCTAAACGAGATCGAAGTTATGAAGGTTATATTAATGTCGTACTTTCGTTACTTTTATAGGTTTGCCGTGCCTCTATAGGCATTCTGTATAGATGATAGACATAGCCGCATTATTGCACTACCTCCTTTTAGCCACACCTTGAGGGCGAGTAGAGATAAGGGAGAGGCAAGGGGTTCTGATTTACTGTGCCTGTATTTTAGAAACAACCGAAGATATACGTATCACTTGCAGAACCCGGGAGAGGCATGCATCCTCGAGGCAGCACGATTTCACAACCAAGCATCGGAGCATCATGAACACATTTCCATTTTTACAAAACGCTACACGAACCAACGACCAGCCATACCCTCGAACCTCCCCAACCCCTTTCTACCTCGGGTTCTTAGTCTTCTCGCCGTCCTTCGTCTTCAGCGCCGGTAGTTCGAACGCCTTGCTAACGCCGCCGGCGAACTTCTTCCACAGGCCGAGGTCGAAGCCCTGGCTCCACGTCAGCACGCCGACCCATGGCTGCACGTTGTAGTTGACGTGCAGCTTGACGTCGTCCGTGGACGCGATCTTGCCCGTCGGGTGCGTGATCTGGTACTTGGGCTTCTGGTTTTTGAGCGAGAGCTTGCCCCTGTTTCAATTTCCTCGTTAGCCTTGCGAAATCCTCCCAACGAAGCACCAGTAACTTGGTTCTCGGGGGAAGAAGGGGGGGGGGGGGGGGGGGGGGGGGGATAAACACGGACGGGGGAAATCGTTAGGGTCGCGCGGGGGGGTGGTGGGGCGGCGGTGTGGGTGGGGGGCGGGGGGGCGGAGAGGA
>MU388342.1:11931-84364 GCA_022578535.1 Jackrogersella minutella
CCTCCGCCCCCCCCCCCGCTCCCCCCGCGGGCCGTCCCCCTCGTCGTGGGCTGGTCGAAATGACATACCGGCTCGGATCTATACTCTTGCCGGCGGCGCTCTTGCGCAGCTTCTTGAGGGAGGCGGGGCCTAGGTTGGACAAGTGGTCGGCGCTCGGGCTCGTGATGATGGAGTCCCAGATGACGGCCTTGTTGGTCTGGTTCGCGGCGGAGGCGGGCCACTCCGCCGTGACGTAGACGAAGAGCTGCTTGGTGTTCCAGGTGAACAGCGAGGAGAGGTCGGCGTCGAGCGAGAACTTGATGATGGCGTACTCCTCCTTCTTCGTGCTGTAGTAGTGCGGCCGGCCCTTGACTCTGTTTTTTTGGCATCAGCTGTCACGCTCTGTTAAGGTCTGTTGGAAGGGGGGTGATGGCGCTTACACTTGGACGTTGGTCGTCTTTATCGTCGCGCTGGGGGTTCGTGGCACGGCGAAGTCGGAGGCGGCGATTAGGGCGGCGACGACGAATGCGACGGTTGTGAAGAAGCCGAATACATTTTGTATCCGCGTCAGGGAGTTGTACATTGCCGTTTAGGTTGGACCCCCCCAATGTCTGGGGTAGGAAGGAGGGATTGAGAGTAGACTTCTTTAGATATAGGTTGGCGGCATGTGTATGAATTCATAAAAGTTGTCGTCTATGAATCAATCGTTCCTTTGTCCTCGTTCGTATTGTTGTAAGATCAAGAACATTTAAATGTGAGGCCACGTATCGGAGCATTATGATGATTCCTTATCGATACCTTCTTATCGGATTTTATCGCCGATGGCAGCTTTATCTTAGTTCTTGGCACCCCCTTTCCACCTTACTTACCCCTTTTTACTACACATACTAATAACCTTGAGGTTGAGTAAAATCCCAAAGGAGTCTTTATATTGGACAAATTTTTATATTTTACATACATATGGTTCTACCTAGACCTCATCTTCAAGTAACTTTCTTTTGAGCCATTCGTCTCCATTTCTCCTAGTTTCTGGTGCGACACAGACGCTCCAATCTTAGATTATGCCTTTCCCATCAAGTACAATATGGGATTCATAGTATCAAATCCACCTCGGATATATTTGGAGTTTTCATTACTGCTGAAATCTGCGAGCTTCGTCTTTTAGGCATAGCCGATATCTATTTCGATCGTTCTGCGGGTTTCGACTTGGACTCCTCGCGTCGGTAGGCGCTAGCGAGATCCGGTCCCTATCACCATATTACTATTAGTATTTCATTGAAGAATAGCAAACGCTAATTCTCACCCATTCGGAAGCATGGGCATCTAGGGGTGCTAGCTGTAGTGTGCCATCTGGAAGCACCATACTTTGGGCACCTGAGGCCAGGACAATGGTCCCCACGAGTAGTTTGGGCTCCATTCCGTTGAATCAATACTCCTGGTTTCGAAAAATGATGTTAAGTATCTTCGGGGGAGACGTCGTAGACGAGAGTAGGGTCTTTTTCATGAGCTACGTTTGCACTTATATCTTTAAAACAGGAAGACACAAGGAAGGCTAATACATATGTAAGTCATCTCACAGGTACATCGAAACCAACTACCAGCCGTAAGTCTTTATATTTACTCCTTGGTTCCTGGTAGATCGTCACAAGAGCACGTTGGCATCTCCTCATACTGTGCTACAGAACCAATAAGTAATACAGGTTCCTAAACTTTGAAAATGGCCAGTTACGTAGTGACGATCTCCATGGATAAATACCGGTGGGATATTGTAACACTATGAAGAATGGGTCTAGTAATTTATTATCTAACTATATTCATAATACTCGATTTTATTCTCTCTACTACATAGTATGTTGGTCGTAGATAGCATCCAATGATAAATCGTGCCGATATAACCGAAGTCGTGAGTCAAATAGAAGAGCATAATTGGTAATATAGAAAATTGAAATGATGAGCTAACCTAGACTAATATAGTTAGGACTCAAAGTACTTCCTACGTTACTCAAGCTTGACGTCCGGTATATCAGATGACGAATATGACATTTCGGGAAAGAGCCGCATCGAGGTGATGATCATCGGGATAAATGTTGGTCTGCCGGCTATACGGAGCTATAGAGGGCTCATTATACTATACGGGTCATGTAGAGGACGACACGGGTGTTGATTTATCTCAAATAGGAATACCGATACCCCAACTGCCAAGTGTAATCCACATGGGTTGTTTTCGAATATAAGGCTAACCTTGAAGTCCCGAGATCTTAGGCTTGCGAATTCTTGAATCTCGCTTGACTGATAGGTCATGATACATAAAGGCAAGGGTTAGAAACAGTTTGCTAGAGTATATGTATATCAACTTTAGTTATGTAAACATATCTCGACTAGTCATCATGCTTTTCTCAGCTTAGTCGTAAGCTATAACATGTAGACTTCTGTATTTCATTGATTTAATTCTACTTCTTTTATTGTATGAAAAATGACTCACCAATGTTCGAAGACTTGACTCGATATGTCATGTGCTTAAAAGCAGATCTTAGATTTGTCCATTAATCTCCGTTCGTGACTCCCTACATCGGCTGAGTCTCACCACAAGAAAATTATTCTAGGATAACAAAACAGCTCCCCCAGAAATAGCTAGGTACAATATTCATACAGCAGATACATAAATCCAAAATTACATGAAGTGCTTTCGAGAGGCGCCATCTCCTGGCATTACAGCTGAAATCTCTCATGTCCATATCGTATAGTTTGGGCACTGGAAGCTAGCCAAGCGTGGCTCAAGCGTTTGGTGAACAATTATGACTAACGGCTTATGGTGTCAGGATGATTCAGTGTCCTGACGAACATTCTATATGGACCGCACAAAGGCATATGAAGGGACATCTTCCCTGCTGTCCCGTCCAATTTTTGTTTGCTATCTAGGTACGATTCAACTCTGATATTGTCCTACGAAGGAAGATCTACCCCCCTCTTTAAGGTCACTTGAATCCATGTTCTTGTCATCGAGGACATTCTTCTTAAGATGGTGGAAATGGCAGACACCAATACTCTTCGTGTGCGACTGGAGGATCGTGTATTGATATACGATCCCATTACAGCTCTGGTTAAAATCAGGAAGCAGAGCGAAGCGGACAATGGTTAGTACCTCCTACGTAACATTCAAAGCAGTTCGTTTTATTGACGCGGACAGATTCGAACGAATATTGGATAGTACCCCTGGCTGCGAATGCCACCTGCTGGGATCTCTACATGGATATAGGCGGGATATCGATGTGGGCACAGGCGCCAGATGAGAAATCAGGAGGTGCGCATTTCGTCGCTCGAGTGAACTTATCAGACCTCGGAGGGTTGGGGAAGTACCTTAGAAGCTGTGGGAACCTTCAGTCTATTTATGTCGTAAAACACAATGGTATCTCGACTTCGAGTGTTTAATTGGGGGTGTGCGTATGGATGCTGTATAAATTGGGAATGCATATGATATTCAGGATCCTAAGATGTACAATATTCTCGGCTACTCTTTCTTTCGTAGACTTGGAAAAATGAATTATCGCACGTTTCAAACATCTTTGCGGCCAAGTTCCGAGCCCATGGTGATAACTAAACGGCGAAACCTACAGCCTTCCTACCTATGTCTCCATTAAGAATAATATTGCTGCCGGGATAACCCTTTAGCTCACTCTCGTTACAGCCACCAGCGAAATCTTCAGGAGACGTCCCGCTCAAGAACGCTTCCAGCTGGCGCTTCACGTAGGCCGAGTTGATCTCTGTTGTCGGTGTGGCCGCCACATAGGCTACGCTCGAGACCCCGTCACCCCTATGCTCAATCTCGACAGCATGGCACATCTACGTAACAGCAAAAAACGAAAGCATTAGTGCGCGCATCATTCATCGTAAAACACTTTGGAGGGTGAACTTACATCGCAGTGCCACCAAATAGTATCGCCCGGGCCCATCGTGGGGATGTGAACCAGACACTCCTTAAGCCGCAGGTGGGGGAACGCGTCGGGGCTCAACTCCTGCGAGTCGTTCCTCCACACGCCCGGGAACCATGGGTCTTCAGTATCGAAAGCCCATTTTTCCGCATCGAGGACGTCATCCTTGTCTGCCGGCGGTTGGAAGAAGGGACGTAGGAGCACGTAAGCGATGGAGGTCTTGACTTCCGGGAACAGCATCAGGCTCCCCTCATGGGCGCCCGCCGAGGTGAGCGCCGTCCAGCCCTGGTAGAGTCGGAGGACGTGCGAATGGGCACCGCCCGGAAAGTGTGCCGGGTTGGCTCTCTTGCGATCCGTGAGGTCGTACGGGTCGTATTCGCTGGGGCTACCTGTCCAGACTTTCTCGTACACCTTGCGGTAGTCAGGATCGGCCCATCGGCTTAAGCTGCCCGCATCGATGTGCGGCCCAAGGCCCCGGAAAGGTACGCCAGGGGGTCGGATGCGTGCCGCATCGGCGTAGACCAGGGGCTCGGCGAAAGTCTTACCGGCATCGTCGTCATCATGCCACATTTCATTGAGCGCCCGATGTAGAGCCATAGCACGCGGGTGCGTGCGTGCTTCCATCTGCGTCCGGGACCAGTACAGGCGCAGAATAAAGGGTGTCTCGGCCGGCCATCCTATGGGGTGATTAGTTATATAGAATGTGTGATGAAAGCTTTTGGTGTCACTGACCACCGATAGCCCCCTTGTTCTCCTCCACATACGTGCTGAGGTCCTTGAACCAGTTGTTTGCAGTTTCTTTGGGGACGAGGCCACGAATCACAAAGCACCCGATATCTAACAGGCGTTGCTTCTCCTCATCATCGAGCTTGAAGAAATCGTCATAATTCAGCTCGGGAATGCTACTAGTACGCTTAGTTGCGATCTCGTCTGTTAAGCTCTTCAGCTTGTCACAGACAGCGAGCCAACTCTTTCGCAATGCCGCCTCCCCATATACAGCCGCGATATCTTTCTTGATCTGGATATTTTCAGGGTCCAATTCGCCAGTCTCGGGCGTCATCTCGGGCCAACCAGGCCACTCGTCACCTGTGCTAGGCATGATGTCTGGGCTCTTAGATGACTCTGAGGCTGGGAGCTAGGGCTGAGGAGAACGACCAGGATTCTCCATATGGGTGAATCGGGAATAATGAGCATTTAAGCTTGTGCCTACCGGGAAAAAGCACGATAACTACCAGATTAGCACTCTTGTTGACCAAACGGGATTCGGTAGGGCCGACACCAAAGTGCATACCTTGTTTGATAATTTAGGGTACATTAACATATCATGCCCACGGCTTATCTCTCACGACCAATTTGTCGGGATGGGCCGACAACTCTCTTCACAGGGCTTCAAATAGATTGGCTCTCATCTTCTCACACGCTATCTATCGGATCTCCCGCCGTGCTAGAAATTCCATACAATTTGGGAAATATACACTATAAATAGGGCGCTGATAACTATTGCTCGCTAAGAACAATACCCCGGAGCTAAAGAGGCATTAGTGACCCTCCACCACTCATAACTACCAAGATGACGAATTGTACCGGGCCAAATTGTAATCATCAAGATAAGGACAACACGGGATGGGCTTTCTATTGCCTTCGTAGGATGTGCAGTGAATACGAATTTGTTGTGAGAGATAAGCCGTTGGCATGAAATGTAGATAATAAAGTAATATGCCTGCCATCGACATCATTATTATGTGACTTGAGTGAAACCGACCGAACCCGCGACTTTCGCCCTTGACTGATCCTTTTCGTACTCTGCAAAGAATCATCTTCTGGCACCAGACGTGATCACATCGGCCGGCAGCAACAGTCAACATGGCGGACTCCAAGACTACTCTTCTGCTTCTACTATGGTGCTCGAGCATTCTGTCGACTGTAAGTGCACTGCCGTGAGATGGCGGGCTATTCATGTGGCGTCTAACACCCCTTCTTTAACTAGTCACTGGGATATGACTCCTCTATGATGTGAGTATATGCGACTTTCCCGTGATTTCCGGATGTTTGGTATGTATAGGAATAGACGACTGACTCAAACTTGGTAGGTCCGGGCTCAACATCTTGCCTTCTTATTCGGATTACTTCGAGCTAGACACTGTGAGCTTGGCGTTGCAGTCGTCCGTCTCCTGGGCCGGTTGTGCCGTGGCTGGTCTTTGCTACGCAAATTTGACCGACTGGCTTGGGAGGAAGAAGGCAATGTGGATCAGCGCCATGATCACTCTCGTAGGCGTCATCCTCCAAGCTGCTGCCCAGAACATCGCTATGTTTGTCGTTGCTCGCTTCATCGTTGGCATCGGCAACGGCGCTACATTCGTTTGTGGTCCGGTCTACCTCGCCGAGATCTTCCCCCTGAAGTGGCGAGGTATTGGCCTGGCTCTCTTTATGGACTTCTTCTACGTTGGTATGGAGCAATACACCCCTGGCTTTAGGCTCTTTATCATGCCTCGCTAATTAGCCTTTCTTGTTCCTAGGTGGACTTCTTTCCTCTGGAATCACGTACGGCACGGCCAAGATACCGACAACTTGGGCTTGGCGGCTGCCTTCCATCCTACAAGCCCTTTTCATGGTTCTCGCTGTGATTGTATTGCCCTGGGTACCGGAGTCGCCTAGATGGCTGGTGTATAAGGACCGCCACACAGAGGCTCTTAATTCCATTGCAGTGACCCAAGCGGATGGTAACGTCGACGATCCAGTCGTGCTATTGACATACCAGGAGATTCTCGATACCTTACACACTGAGGTGGAAATAGGGCAGAAGACCAACTGGGTCGACCTCTTTAAGTCGAAGAAGAGCATGAGGAGGCTGATGCTAGCCGCATCTGCAGCTGTCATCTCTATGGTCTCTGGTGAGGAAATTTCTTAGTTGCTTGAATCTGCTCGCATGTGAACTAACCATCGAGTGTTCAGGAAACAACATCGTCACATTCTATCTTGGTGCCATGCTTGACAATGCTGGCGTTACCGATACCACCACGCAGCTGGAAATTGTAAGAAACCTATCTCGGAGTCTAGACTGGACTATACGAGACCAACTCGACTAACAAGTATTAGAACATCATTTTGAATGCTTGGTGCCTCGTACTTGCCGTAATTGGTACGTTCATGCTGGACACTGTTGGGCGGCGCCCTCTGGCTATCTATTCCTCGGTGATAATGACAGTCTTCCTCTTCCTTGTGGGAGCCTTGACCAAAGGTATCGTACCAGCCTTTCAGTGTAGCTCGGAGAAGATGACACTGACCATCTTTGTTCTGTAGTCTATGGAACTAGCGAAAACGCTTCCGGTGTATACGGCACTGTGGCCTGTATATTCTTGTTCCAGGGATTTTACAGCTTAGGATGGACACCTCTAGCTATGTTGTATCCACCAGAAGTGCTCAATTACTCTATCCGCTCAGTCGGTATGGGTGTCTGCACATTCCTTGGGAACGGAGCTGGGTAAGTTCTTGTCATATTCAAATAATCTGGCGGGATATTGCATAACTGACGAGTGCCATAACAGGTTGATGGTCACGATGGCTTTCCCCATAGCGCTCGACGTGATTGGTTGGAAGACGTACATGATCAACGGCGCGTGGGATGTGCTCCAAGTCGTCTTCATTATGATATACTGGGTTGAGACCAAGGGAAAGACCTTGGAAGAGATTGACGAGCTCTTTGACGGCCCCCAGGCCGCAAATGCTATCCACGTCCAAGATGTCATTGAAGGAAGAGATCCCGGTCTTATCCTCAAGGGACAGGACATTGTGGTTACAAAAGATGGGGCCAATAGCGTACTAGAGGATGCTTGATTTGGAAAACTCCAACGACATGGGGTAAATGGAGATTCAAACCGTTAATAAGCGAGAACATTTCCACGTGGGCTTTGTCGGGTATCTATCTCGATATATGACTGGCTCGAGGAACATAGGAGTGAACTTGATAAGAACTTGGTAGTAACCTTGCAGTTTTGCGTATCTTCGAGTGGTCGCATCTGTGAAATGTATAAGACACACCCGTGAAGTCGCTTTGGATTTGCCATATATGCATTTCATACCTATAGAGGTTTGGGGCGAGAACAGGCTTTGCTGATAGGCCTTTCAGCTCGCTTTTGGGGTACCGGGCGATGATCGGAGTGGCCGACAAGCGCCGATCTGAGAGATAAGTCGAGATAAGGTACCTAGGTAGGTATTTAGGAGGGCAGACTCACACCAACCCAAGAGTATCAAGAGTCAATAGAACTAGTCTGCCCCCTGCTATAGGTACTTCTTTCGGTCCGCATATAACCAGCTTTGTCGAGCTAATTGCCTTGATGATCTACAATGGCCTTAACAAATCTTATTTTTGAGCGGTCGTCCAGTCTGGGGGCATGGCTAGCCGGTCTGCTTGTGGTGGGCTGGTTGTGTAGATGTTTATTACGCCTCTACATTCACCCGCTATCGGGGGTTCCTGGCCCCCGTCTCGCAGCATGCACATCGCTATGGCTCTCCTGGCATACCTATGTCGGGGATGAGTGCACGGTCATCTTCCAGCTGCACGAGCAATACGGACCAGTGTTGCGAGTGGCTCCTAATGAGATTGACATTGCGGATGGTGATGCTGTTGAATCCATTTACATCGAGAAAGGAGGCTTCCAGAAGACAGAGGCATACTCCAAGTTTGACATCGATGGCCACTCAACCATCTTCTCTACGCAAACCCTCACGGCGCGCGCGAACCGTGCAAAGGCTGTAGTACCGCTTTTCTCAACGGCATCAATCCGGAATGCGCAGCCGGTCCTTGCTTCAGTCGTCGACCAGTTCATAGCACGAATACAGCGTGAGGGCCGTACGGGCAAACCGATCAACGTGCTCAACATCACCCGGTCTATGGCTCTGGACGCTGTGAGTGCGTACCTATTCCAGGAGCAGTACGGCGCCGTCTCGGAAGACACCTCCCATATGTCAGCATCACCTTTTGTCGATGCCTACGTCGGAGTGGGTGCCTTCTTCACCCTCCCACCTGGTTGGCTCGGGGACAAGCTCATGACCCTAGTCGATATGGTGACGTCTGACGTTGAGACTACCCATTCCATGAAGGCTATGGACCAGTATACTGGGAACTTGGTCAAGACAGCATCCTTAGGCAGTGGGAGCTACGCGAGTCGCCTACTGGAGCGGGCGGTCACTCGAGATCAGGTGCAGGTTGAGCTCAAGGACTTGTGCTTTGCGGGCACCGATTCGACAGGGATGAACATGGCCATGATTTTGTGGCATTTGTGCAAAAGTCCAGATAAGTAAGTCCAGCCTGAATTCCAACATTTGATCATGCACTAGCGCTAACTCCGACGGCCATCATAGGTACGCTAAGTTGCGAGAAGAGATACTTGAGCGAGTGGCCAAAGGCGAGGATATAATATCGGGTCCATATCTGCGTGGCGTCGTGCGCGAAGGCCTACGGCTATCCTGGGCGAACCCGATCCGGCTGCCTCGTCTTGTGCCCGAGAGCGGATGGCACTACCGCAACTACTTCTTTCCCGCTGGCACATCGGTGGGCGTTGCTGCTTTCCAGCTGCATCAGGACGAGAAGGTGTTTCCCGATGCGCAACTATTCCTGCCGGAACGGTGGCTGCAGCCAACGGACCAGATGCTGACCAACTTCTTCGCCTTTGGTAAAGGAAATCGCGCATGCATCGCGCAGAATCTTGGAACTGCTGAACTGACGCTCGCCACCGCAAAACTGGCCCAGGCAGACCTGCTCAAGGGAGCCACAGCGATCCAGAGTCACATCGACATACTTGAATGGTTTAACTCCCGGGTCAAGGGAGAGGAAATACTCATTCAGTTTGCTGTGTAAGCTTTGCCCGGAGTTTATTTACGAAAAGGTTAAATTCGCATCGAAAAACTAGATAAGAGACATGCGAAATAAACCTGGGTTTGAAGATAGAAAATATCCAGACAGTCAGGGTAGGGTTCAACGATCGCGTCTATTGATGGGAGGCCATTAAACTGGGTCGCCGTGTAGAAGAAGACAGCCCTGAAGCCCTTTTTGAGTGTGTTTGTTTGGGGTAAAAATTCACAAGCTGGGCACCTTTTTCAAAACTCTTAATGGGGTAAAAAGTCACGTGGGCCCGCCTATTCTAATATGGGTCACATCCCCCCTGGCTGAAGCCTTGGAGGCTTCTATGCCGCATAGGCGTGATTCATAGGTAGAATCTCCTCGATTTCTTATAATCGTGAATGCCTGATTTATAAGATGTCCTTGGCGAGTACTCTGGCAATTGAGTGACTGGTGTTGCGATTCCTGCCATCCATCTACCTACTAGGCTGTGCCTGTTTTGGCCTTCCCCCCTCCATCACTTTTAGTCTGATTATGTATTTATGGCCTCAACGTGACTTTGCTTGATTGTCGGACGGTCTTCTCATCCCGTCTCACTTATTGGATATCGATAGTCTGTGAACCGTCGTGGATCCTCTAAATCTGTCTTGTTAACTTGTCTTGTAGTTTTAGGGGGCCTTACCCCCCTTCTCTACCATGCGACTTTGCCGGATGCATTCAGCAGGCCCCGTTGTAATTGGTCATGGATTTATACACGGGATGGGTTACTATGTACAGTACCCAGGTAGAATTACAAACGCCTTTTCGCGAGACATTTCGAAGTATCGTTGACGACCATGCCACACCTCATCATCAATCCATCGCGCATAATACCAGCTGCAGTCCTGGTGCCTTCCTGGTGGCCATAATCCTAATCGTACACGTTTTCGCGGGGTTCCACCTGTTACTCCTTAAAGAGGTAGACAATACTCGGCCTCGTACGAGCTACATATCAGGACGTATCGAATAACTCGTGACCGATGCGAAAAGAAAGTCTATACTCATGAATTTTTTAATGCAGAATCCAACCCACCTAGCGACGTCTGCGTCGCGTATAGAAGCAGGGAATATGCTTAATAAGACAAGGGGGTGGGAAGATGATGGATACCACACAGTCTCCAGCACGCCAGTTGTGCAACTATTACTAGAGTCCTGGTGCTAGATTACCGAGATCGTGTATCAGATGTGCGGTGGTGAGAGAGGGGAGCTTCTATGTTGGGGAGAAAGTCATCCAGATGTGACAGAGGTGGAGGCTTAAAAGGGGATATTGGGTGATGCCTGAGCGCCAAGAGTTTCTTGTTGCTCTTGCAATTCTTCACCACCAGCCTCAATGCTAATTCCGAGGCCAACTTTGGCCGATTGCTAAAAATGAAGCAGTTAGAAAGGCACCCCACGCTCGGAAAATCCAGAACTTACAGTGTAGTGGTCGACATCAGCGCAGAACGACATCATGACAGGTGGTGCCACACGCTTCTCCAGTATACAACCCAGTTTTCCTTTGGAATCGAGCTGAGCTCGGAATGTGGACATGCGGAAATCATACTTGACTCCGACGGATGTGACGCCCTCTTTCTGCAAGGCACCTCCCATGAGACCTCCGGGGCCGGGAGCGACCTGGAGAGTCATGTCGGCGCCAGCTTGTACCTTATCCGACAACTTTCGCCAGTATGTCATATTCAAGGCGCCTTGGGCATGTAGCTGCGCGGTTGCAACCCAATCATCGGACTTATATCTCGCGCAGTAGGACATGGCAGACTCGGGTGGTTGGTTTAACGCAGCTCGCTGCCAGATCGCCTCAATACCGAGAGCAAAGTTGCGGGTAACAGATTGAAGGTGACTGAGTATGTAAATACCGGTCAACCCACCTTCAAGGTACGAAGGGTTCAACATCTTGACGGAAGAAGTGAAGTCAGTACCAGTGTACTCATGTTCGATTGAGGCCATGTCCTGCGCGCCTATCTGAAACTGAGACTTGGTGACGAATGAAGGGTTCCATCGGTAGTTAAATCTCGTAGATAGCAATCCACTGTTGTCCATACTGCCCTGGAGGAACACCTATGAGGGAGAAGAAGATGTGTTAGTATGCCATTCATTTAACGAAAATATATGTATTTGATTGTGATTATACCGACCTTGTTGGTACCAAAGAGACCTGCAAAAGCATAGGGATTCTGGTGCTCACCCATCGCGAACTGATGCGAGACTTGGAACAGCGGCGACAGACTGACAGCCTTCGTAAGGTCTGCTCTTATGCCTGAATGCATGTAGTTGGCGAGAGAAACTTCGCGCTGAACCTCCTTTGCGATTGTCTCGACGGTGCCGGGGTTTGACAAGCCAAGCCTGACTCGTCGTTCGGAGAAGGACTTGTATGCATCGGAGAGTACATTGGCTATGGGGTTTGCAGTCAGGAAGCCTAAAGGCGACGACTGCGACTCTAGATTGAGGGTCATTGTGGGATGCGGTGTCAGGCAAACTGACGTCTTTGATAAGGAATGACGATGATTAAATTGAAGTCGGCCAAGTAAAACGGAAGATGTAGATATTTATAATCGCCGTTAAAATCGAATTGAATCGAATTGGTGGACGGTATGTGACGAAGAATGCTACGTAGCTTCCTAGGTCTGCGAGCTCCCAACAATTGCGTCAATGTGTCGGTTTTTCTTAGCTTGCGGGTTGTCTTGAGAAAAAAAAATCATTTCTTGGGGCTTTTTGCGGCAGTGAGATCAACATCCTGGTCTTGAAGTATTGGGATCCATATTTGATTGATCGGAATAATCCTGGTACCGTTCCTAGCGAGTTATGTAATCATAATAACCTTACCTAGGTACCTACCTAAACCCCACCTAGGTACCTACATAGGAAGCGGGAGCAGGTACGTAATTATTGTACCTAGGTACTTCCCGCATGTGACGTTCAGAATAAATCTTTCACCCTTGGCTTCAACTCTAAAACTAATCCCCGTCTTTAACATCTTGGCACTTTACTTAAATAACTTCTAAAGATCACATGCACGTGGAACATCCATCCACTTTCTTCTCTTCTTGGATACCTAGACTATCTACATAATCCGCTCACGATATTTGGCTAACGGAAAAGATATCTGCACTACTCAACTCTTTATTTCCTTGTGGTAGCAACAGGGTCTACGCAGCTTTCTAAGCTTCCTATGAACAGTCCGGTGTCGCGATTACTGCCGCCTTAAGTCTCTGTCAGATTACCCTGACGTGATTCTTTAGTCGAAGCTGCAATACTCTGTGTTTAGCAAACAGTGGTCATATTCATCCTTAGTTCTGCCTGTAATTTCACCCATGGCGACTAAGTTTTGAAAGCATCAGCCTTCGTCTCATTATTCACGGTTGCATTCCCTCGGGGAAAGAGAGTGGGGCTTCGCACTACCGACCATTATTATCTAAGGAATACCAAGCTCAGGGCTACCACATTCAAACTTCGATTTTTCATAATACCTAATCGTCTACTTCTCTATTTGCTTATTTCGCAGGTAAAGATAAACGCCATAACCATCACTGTCTTGTATACGTCCGAATCTGCATCTCCGTGCAACTTTTGTTGCGGCTCCTGACGATCTGAACGATTCTGAAGCAATAACTGTTAAAGCAGGTCCACCATGGATACACTACTGTAAGTGAACTGTCCTCACTTGATGATTGTCTTGCCATTTAGGCACACTTGCAATGTACCAGTCTGTTCCAGCTGAGGGCAACATAATGGTTAGTTTGTTGTTCTACCCTTTTGGTGGAAAAGATATACCGTGAACTCATCATAGCTCTTAACATAATAATGGCCTCGGTAAAGAAGTCTTGACAAGGCAGGGTATTTTGCTTCTGTGAGCTTAATAATTCATATTATTTAATCCTCTTGTCTCCCGTCTCCTATTGACTCCCTGAAGAATAAACAGCGTCAAGGTCATATTAACGATGTTTGCTACCATAAAGGATCTAATGCTAACTGTACCAGAACTGCAGATATTGCTGCAAATGCACCGAGGTACCGACGCAAAAGCAGCACTTTTATTGATGGCATTCATGATGTTCCAGAAGATGGCGACATGGCCCCGGCCCAGCTATACAGTACTATGTCTGGAAGACTCTTTCACTCTGGCCGTATCGCAATTGTCATGGTGGGGCTTCCCGCTCGAGGAAAGACGTAGGTCTCAGTTTGTCGTATATTCTGTGACTAGCAGTCATTGACATCTTTGTAGTCACATTGCTGTCTCATTGGCACGGTATCTACAGTGGTAGGTTAATTGTTCTGGCACAATAAATGGTTTCTCACATGATTTAGGTTGGGAGTCAAAACAAGGATTTTTCACCTTGGAGACTACCGTCGGGCTACTGTAGGGCAAGGTGGTCACGTACCTGAGGACTACTTCTATCCCAATGCCTCTCCTGCTTCTGTCGTTTTACGCCAGAAAATACTTAAGAAATGCCGCGAGGATATATATGGTTGGCTCAACCATGAAAATGGCCAGGTAGCAATATATGACGCAGTCAATCCTACTGCAAGTGGTCGTCGCTCGTTAGCCAAGGAGTTCGCGAAGCATGACGTCCAGGTAAGATATTATATCCTGAAAGCATCCTAGGGTTAGAAACGGTGATTAACGATATTGTAGACTTTGTTCCTAGAGTCTTACGTTGACGATGAAAACCTCCTTCGAGAGAACGCACGTAACGTCAAAATCGGTTCTCCTGACGTATGGATTAGGTATCTCCTCTTTACTTGACTTGCGGCTAACATCTGTAGTTTGCGAACATGGACCCCAATGAGGCCGCGAAGCTTTACCTAGAACGCATGGAAACCAAGATACCTACCTTTGAGACCATGGACGAGAAAGAGCTTAATTATATCAAGATGATCAACGCAGGCCAGAAATTCTTCTATAACAACGTATCATTTAACTATCTCTCACACCGTATCGTGTTCTACTTAACCAACACTCACATCAAGTCTCGAGCGACATTCTTCGTCCGACCTGGCACTGCGACAGAAGAAGAAAGTTACAAAGCAGACGCCCCCTTATCCGAGGAAGGGCGAAAGTATGCTAAAGTAATGACTGAGACAGTAATCAAGCACCGTGAACAGGAGCGAGCCTCACGCACTACAGAGAGCGCGCCAGAGGTGCCATTGCGTCCACTCGCAGTGTGGTGCTCAACGCGTATGCGCACCCTGCAGACAGCAGATGTCTTCCAGGATCTCGGATACAAAGTTCGTCAGCGTAGCCAAATGGCTCAAATCAACCCAGGGGTTTGCGAGAGACTCAGCGAGCGCGCTATCCGCCGTCTATACCCTGATGAAGTCGAGAAACATGAGCTCGATCCTTACCACCACCGTTATCCACGCGCCGAATCTTACCATGATCTCGCTGTGCGGCTCGAACCTATCATTCTAGAGCTTGAGCGAGAGCAAAATGATTTACTAATCATCGCCCACGAGAGTGTGCTGCGCGTGCTATATGCCTACCTTATGCATTGCAGCACCATGGATATCCCCAATCTCAAGTTCCCACGGAACGAGATCATCGAGGTCATCCCGAGCGCCTATCAGAACGAGGCCAAGCGGATTCATATCCCAGGCCTCGACCCCAGAACAGTTCCCGGGTCGCCGGAAGATATTCGGATCCCGGTACCAGACAGTGGTGCTGATACTCCGGCACCACTACCAGGCGGCGGCCTCTCAGCACCCGCGGTACCTCCTATCTTTGTCGAAAAGCCGCCCGAGAAGGTTGTTAATACTGCCGCCGAGGCTGTAAAGGACAGGATCACAGATGAAGATTAGGACACACGAGGCCTTATATGGTCACTTGTAAGCATATGAACCACCAACACCGATACAGTCCTTCTCAGTGCTACATGGGCCTGATTTTAGGTAGGGTTTTGATAGGTGTGTTTATGAATATATGACTATTATGCGATTGGTTGTATGCAGATTTCCGTTTATGACACCTTCCGTGAAAGCAGGATAAACATTATGGGGGTGCTCAAGAAAAGGAACTGTAGTCTACCTCTACATTCATTATGTTTGATAAATCACCTGTATTACTAACTGCCATCGTATTAGATACCTTGACACAGTAGAAGTGGCCAAGCATTCAAGCAATGAGAAAAGCAACATAGATATGGGCTACCCTAGGAAGTTGATCATATGCTAGATATTCGAAGCTAAAATTGGATATCGTTTGGAGCCAAATATATTTCATGTATACAGTTCACCATTGAATCGAGATTGTCTTACCCGAAGCTGAAACGGTTATGCGCCAGGTCTGCGATCATCCCTCTTTTTTCTACACCAAACCTTACCCTTTGCGAAATGTTTTGACCTTCAGTAATGAATTCTGAATGGAATGGCTAAGTCATGTATATATAACTTTGGACTGCCTATAATTACATTTCAATTGTCCTAACCTTTGAAGTTCATTTGAGTATAGTATTATCTCTGTAAGGTTGGCTATGATTCCGTCCCAGAAACTTCTTATCCCATGGCCCATGGGACAAAAGCTTAAGTTCACTATATAGCCTTATGAAACATCCATGTAAAATGATATATTCAAGCCAATTAAAGATAGATAATCATCTATTAAAGCCTTTGATTTTAACGTTTCCTATATTTCTTTTTCCTTTTATATCTTACGGTAATGTTGGTAAGTTTTGGTGGTATTACTATATAAGGGGCGTGCATACTAACCTAGCGAACATCCACCGTCGAAGGTCGAGCAAAAGGAAACCGATCTATACAATCAACCGAAGTAGTCATTAACCTAAAAAAAAGAGCATACATGTCTCTCAAACAACATGTCTCACTTATTTCTAATTCTCTTCCAACCTTGGGCCCAAGGACGCCTATTAAGCACGATAATCTGCTAGCTACCTAGGTAAGCAAACCAGCGGGAGTTAGAATAGCCATAACGAGTACAGACTCCTTATGCTTATGTACCCACCTAACTAGAACATCCGAATCACCAATAAAAGCAATACAGCCTCATGGACCCACCCCGAAGCCAGACGTACACATAAGCTCCCGACGAACCGCGACGGCATCCACTTTCCTGTCCCCACTCCGCCCCAACAGCGCTCCTTCCTTCCGGCCCTTCCGGCGCTTAGCGGGCACTGTCGCTGCCGTTGATATTTTACCACCTTCGCCCTGGCTATGTCGTAAGTAGGACCGGGATGGAAAGGGGCACTTTCCCGAATATTCGATATCTTGCGCCCGCTCGTCCGTGTGAACTCCGTCCGGACCGTAGTGCATATCCATTCCACCACCCTTAGGCAGGTGAGGGTAGGCAAATTTCTGTAGAGTAGGCGGCTCACATAGATAGGTAATACAACACATCGCTGAGGCCATGAGTAGAAGAGGTGAACATGCCCTTCCACAACCATCGGTTGGTCGACTATAAAACATAGACGATTCGCAAGACTCATGCAATTACTAACAATAGAAGATGTGAATCTTCCTGTTACTTACATTCCAATACCAAACAAACGCCATTTGAATGCTGTCCAGTGTCGCTACCTGACCTCTGGCGCCCCGTGCTCATGCAATAGATAGTCTTGACCCGAACATCACATATTACCGAGGTATGCCCATAAACCAGTCGTGTCGTTTTTTTAAGTTCCTCGCGGCAAATCTTTTGTATCGCCAACGCCTGCCGGGTATCTTGTTTCTCAAATCAATCAGACCAACCCAACCCAACCGCGTAAAATAGCATCATTACTGCACTAAAGCAAACAAAGTAAGTACTGGTTCTCCAATAAAGTGGAGAAAAGGAGGTGTCGTAGAAAAGCCTATGTTTAAGACCAAGGACGTAAGAAAAATGTGGTCATCCGCTCACCAATGCATTCCCTATCCGGCATATTAATTTTCTTGTTATCCTTCCCCTTGCCTTTGTCAAATCGTGACTTCGACTTCCCTCTTTTTTGCGTAGGCGTAACATCCGTTTCATTCTCCTTCAAGTGATCTTTGCTGATATTCTCGACAAATTCATATTCATCTTCAGCTTCGGTAGATGTCGAGTCTCGCAGCGGTTCCTTACTCGATTTCATGAACACACCGAATCTTCCCACCGTTAGGCTCTTGCGTCCATCACCGGCTTGGCTTTGGGGCCTGCTCTTATTGCTGCCTCGGAACCTTGCCGCAGCTCGGCTCAGCCTTTGTGCCGTAGTCTCTTCCCCAGGTGTGACAGCGGGGGAAGGTCCCTCTGACCCCGCCGCCGGGCTCGGGAGGTTTGAATCATTGTGGATGCTGCCTCGGCGGGATACGCTGAGGAACCCATCTTCATCTGCGAAGCTGCGGCGCGGCCGCTCGAGTTCGGTTGAAAAGCGTATGCTACTATTAGCCGACGGCTGGAGGACTGCATTATCAAAATAGCTGCTGGGTTGGCGGGAGACCGAGAGTTTGTCCTGGCTCTGTGCTGCTGACGTCTCCGAATTTGTCAAGTTCAGCGCAGCGTCGTCGTATGATGGTGGTTCTACGTCTGTACCCTCGGTCGAGCTGGTTGCTACCTCTACGATAGGAACAATCTGGTAGAATAGCAAGTAAGGCATATCTTCTTTGAGAGACTGTTTGATATCGTCAACAAGGGTTACTCGGTTCTCGATCGCAAGGTCATCAAATTTGACCCATTGTGCCTCTTCGTAATCCGGAGGCGGATCACTGTCATGCCTGCGATTATCCGTAAGAAGCTTGGGGGCAACGCGACAAAACGAGACGTAGTGCCCAGAATGCAGTGAATCCCCTCGGTGGCAGACGACGGATTGAAGAACAAGCTTGTAATCGGCAGCGAGTCCGCTCTCTTCCACGTGTCTCTTATCCACGATGAAATGCGGCAGCCTCAAACTGTCGGGAATATCAATGTACGTATTCTGCCGTTTCATGTACCCGTATTCGTCCATCATATATCTTTTCAGGCAGATACCGACAACTGGCCGTTGGTTAAAATGCCGAGCGACTTCTAAATCACTCTCTGGTTCTTTGTTTGCTGGTGAATGCCAAGCTGCAATGTATGTTAGCTTCATATTTTTTTAGGTGATGGGCATGATATCGTACGTATTAGTCTAAAGAATTGCCACGCGGGTATAGTCACGGCTCTGACAACAGAAGCTGACTTTTTGGCTCTTTGGAATAAACTCGAGGCGTCGGACTCAGTTGGTCTACCCTGCTCATCGAGTACAACTCGTTGAATGATGCTCTCAGTTCGACTCCGATGTGGGAGGGTGATTAACTGGGACCCTGAAGCTTCCGCGTCGGCATCAACTTCAAGGTTAAGGGGGTGTGATTCCGGAGATACAGTCCATCTTCGTTCTAAATATGGATTCTCCTCAACTTCATCTTGTTGATCGTCCTCAGTAATAACTCGGATAGTACTTTTAATTTCAGTTGAGTTTATGGGAGATAGAGGGACTGGGGCTAATTCGGCCCGTTCTGCTGCCTTCTTCTCGTCGAGGCTATCTCTGAGAACATCGACCTGCGAGTTAAAGTATTCTTCTAAACAGTCCTCTAATTTAATGCCTTTGCCGTCGTTATCAGGTGGAACGGCAAGATTCAAGAGTCTTTCGTATACGACTTTATGATCCGCATCATCATTTTTGCCTTGATGAAAGAGGTCGACCTGCAAAGTCAGGAGAGGAAGTTGAAGTGTTTCTGTGATGAACGCAAACGCTTCAGATGTGTCCTGCTGTTCCAATAATTGGGCCTCTCTCCAACCACATGCGGCTAATGCATCCTGAACATGCAGTGTCTGTTTACGATTAGTTATGCTGCAATTTGGGGGGCTAACAAGATAAACTACCATATCTGCTTCGATTAACTTTCCACTTCTGAGCATGTTAACCCAAAGTCGTAGCAGTGCAGCTAATTTTCTCTGGGGCTCATCCATCGAGTCGTTCTTGAGCATGCATTCGAAGGACTCAAGTTTTGCAAACATGGCGAAGAGCAGAGCATCGAGATAGCATGTCACATTCCCTCGATTCTCAGCTCCGAGCATGTAGACGGCAGGGTTATAGCTGAGAATCTTGCCAGAGAGGGATTTCTGCTGTAACGACAGCAGTTCAAGAGCCTTTTCGACATCGCCGGAAGAGTATTTAGTGTTGAGTACATATAAAATCTGATCATCGCTTAGGACGGGGAAGTCTAGGTCGGCAATTCGTCGTCGTATTTCGTCGATCTGTTCGAGTCAACGGTCAGGCGGCCTGAAGCGCAAGTGAATATCGGTATCGTGTTGACACACCTTGATCGATTCCTGTTCTTTCTCTGCATCGGCGCTGGCGGATTGTCTAGAAGACTCGGGCTTGAATAGAGCAAAGAAGGCTTCGGAGGATAAAGGTCGGTGCTAGGTAAGAGATGTAGTAATTAGCGTAGGCATCGTCAAGATGCAGTGTCGATAGATCGGATGTCACCTTACCTTATGGGGAGGGTCGGAAGATCTATCACGACGGTGACCGTTCTTCTCGCGGCGACTAAGGAACTTCCTAGGGAGGCTGGTAGTCTTCATGGTGGGGTCTCGCATCGTAGAAAATTGCCCGAGGGGCTCCGTTCGATGGGGGGATAAAAAGGCGGCAATCGTCAATGATTTACGATTTGCAACAACACGACAAATCCTCGTTCATTTTTGAATTTGACAATGCTCTGTAAGATGCTGAACAAGTATGTCCTCTCCCTTTATTTCCTCTTCCTCTCCCTCTTCTAGAATGGAAAGTCGAGGTTTCGCGACTACTACTGTAGATGAACGTGGTGCCAAGCGTCGAGGGTTGAGACGTCTAGGCCCAAGTCTAGATGGGGATGGTGACAACTTGGTGCTAAGGCTGAAGGTGATGATGATATGGAAGGGAATCTAGCATGGTTCAATACAACGATCGATCTCAATCTGGTGTTTCGAATGAAAAAGAGAGAGAAGGAAAAGAAGACGTTTGGGAGGCTGCGGGAGCTTGCAGCAGCCAAGATTCTAGACAACTTTGAAGTTGTCGAAGCGGTTTTGCTAGTGCTGGGATTGCGCTTCGCTGTACCGTATGAGAGCTGAAGATGGGGCGTTTCGCGTCAAGGGTCCCTAAAAAAGGAAAACTGGGCGAATGGATCTGAGATGGATCGACTGTGTTCCTCTTTGAGTTAAGGATTATATTCCTTTTCGCGTGATTGTAAACTAGGAAGTTTTTAACCACGGGCTGCACGGGTTCTCTTCAAGCATTCCTTGAGAGTGGATGTTTCTCGAACCTGAAGAGGGTACCTAAAAGTACACTAATAATAAAAAGATCAGGGGAGGTTGTGTAAGTTGGTGGAAAGAGCATAGGGAACAAAAAAAAAAGGTGGAATGAGACTGGGCGTGGTTTCTACCTGTATATGTAGGCACAGGCAGATTCTGTACCTACCTGACTAAATTTATTACACCATCTACACTATTAAATATTGAAGTTACGATGGATATATCCATTTCCTAGGAGATAAACGCCTCTTCGTGTATAACCTGGTGGAACTCTAATCAGTACACTCGACATCATCTCGTAGCTTAAAACGTGCGCTTTAGAGGGTGCAATCCATTGTGAGTTTTTTTTAGTAGCACCTGGCAAGTTTCCCTAGACGAGCACAAGTACCAAGAACCAATCTGTTCTTTACCAATATGGAACCTTACTTTCCCTAGGAAGAAGTCTAAAAGGGCCGTTCTCTAATTCAATTGGTTGAACTCTAGCGCTGCATGCGGGAATGCTTGGCTGCTTAGTTTTTTCTTCTCCTTCTTTCGCCTTGCTACGGTCGATCGAACCAGATCTTATTACCGTTTTGACTAGGTATTAAAAAGCTTGAATACCTTCATTCTTCTTATTATTTATAATATCGAAGATAATAATAATAATATGTGCGCTATATAGTTCGAGGCTACCTAATGTAAAAAACACAACATATGTTCACATCCATATTTATAAGCTTCAATATTAACTAGCATGTATACATATCCGTGGATGTATATAAAGTTGAATCATTGGTGAACTAGTGAATATCATCATTGTCAACCAAAAAGTCCACATGATTGTAATAGGTGCAATCTCGTACGTAATTTGAGAATTGTTGATGCCTGCAGGTGATGATATAGTTTTATAGGCAGCTACAATACAATGAATACATACATTTTCAGCCTCACCTGTCAGCCCTTGTCTCGTGATAGTGACCGTATGCTACGTAACATGTACATGTATAATCCGGCAACTCTGGCATTTCTAGGTAGTCTCGTGCTGCAGATAGTCGTACCGGTACGGATGATTCATGGGATAGTGTTGAATTACCAAAAAGAGACAAACTAATACCCGTAGCTATGGCACCTATGATGGAGGGTTCGTCAGGTGATCGACATCCCACCACACAGCTGGTGGTACTGTTGCTATTCCGGATCTCCTGTTTCTGAGTTTAACGTAACTCATATTTACTGACGATATGTACAGTAGAATGACAGGATACATACCTAGGTGTGTAATATCGGCCCGATCTACTACTCGCCAGTGACCTTCAATACTAGGTAATATGACTTTGAGATCTAAGATTGAATTAGTCTATTAGTAACCGTGCATCATAAGTTATATGCACGCACCGAACTAAATAATAAGCAAATAGTACCTAGATGATGAAAAATGAAGGATGGGATGGAGAACGATCTCTGAGATTTAATTTTGCAAATGAATCGGTTCTTCGTATTCCTAACTCTCAGCATAGCATCACATGAAAATATCCATGGGTTATCTTTAAAGATACCTAATAAAAACTTCGACTTCCAGGTTCCAGGTTGGATACTGAATTACTTAAGGCAAAGAAGGCAAAGTACATGTAGGAAGTACAACGTGGGGTTTATTGTACGACGTCACTTCATTGACCAATCATGGAGCTTTAGATTCCAAACAGGGATCGGATATTAATTTTACCGAAAATTTTCCCTGTGCGATGGAATGTTCAATGGGGGAATTGAAATTTCCACCCACCTGAGCTTCCGCTGAGCGTGTAAATGACCGAATGCGCGTAGCGACCATTGAGCTCAAAACTCGGTGTTAGCACACGCAATCACATCATGGCGAGTCTCAGAGAAATGCCTCGAGCTAGTCGTCAGATTATCGGCACCGTATCGCACTGGAAACCTTGCTCGACACACCTTCGAAGATGGGCATCTACCGAAGCCACTCCGCCTGCGGCAGCGGCACCTCCCGCCAAACCCTTACCGGCGATACCTGATGTCGAGCAAGACTCCGGCCTGACGGCGCCGGTAGTTACGAGGGAAGACATTAAGGTCACGGATCCGAGGAGGAGAGCAAGTCGGAGACCTCACGAACTTCCGCACGAAAGGTGAGCATGAGACATGATGGAGGTCCAGGGAGAGCGAAAAGTTGACAAAGCTTTGACGTCTAGATACCGGTTCCATCCTCCAAAGTTTTACCGAGGGCCTTTGCACCCGGTTCAACCGCCGCCATCCTCAGACCCGGTGGCTCGAGATTTCTCCCCGGGACCCTTCAACCTCCCGCGATTAAAGCAGACCTTCCACTCGATAGCTGCTTCTGATATTATGACTTTAGCATACCACCACGTACCACCTGGGACACCCGATAAGCCCGAAAGAATACGGCTGCGGGAATGGGACGACTCGTCGCCTTACATGAAGAATCGGCCCAAGCGTGGGCCACGAGGCTCCGATGTTCTCTTCCCGCTTGAAAAGGACATCACTTGGCGCAACATCCCTGAGATCAGGGCGGTACATATCGCCATGTATACGCCCAAAGCAAAGAAGAACCCGGATCATATCATCGTCGGGAAATCCGTATTGCGGACTATCACAGGCGTACGCGCCACGGTCACGCAGACGAAAGTCAGCGTTTCCCAATGGGGTATTGTCGAGGGCGACAAATCGGGTGTCAAGGTTACTGTCCGTGGAGATCAGGCCTGGGAATTCGTAGACAAGCTGGTCCACATAGTATTCCCGAAGATCAAGGATTGGCGGGGTATCGCAGGTTCGTATCACACAGTCGAAAAAAAAGGCAGGGAAACATTAGGCGTTAACGAGAGAAATTTAGGCACCTCTGGCGACGGCACTGGTAACATCAGCTTAGGTCTCGAAGCTTCGGATGTGATGTACTTCCCAGAAGTCGAGGCCAACTATTCTGTAAGTTGTTGGGACGATCAGGCACCAAAATTGGCCCATTTACTTACGCGCGTCTAGTTGTATCCAGCCAAGATGATCTCTGGTTGCCGTATCACCATCGAAACCTCGGCTAAGTCTGATAGGCATGCTAGATTACTCTTTATGAGTCTAGGCATCCCATTCCACGGCAAGCTTGTAGATTAAGAGGTGATGTTTATTGACTTTATATCACGGCATGTACATATATCATCCTGCCATATAAGGAAGATGCCATAGGCTGCAATACAGTTGTACAATACGAAACATCACGAATCAAGACGATCACACGATGCCATTGTCATCTCGTCATTTAGAAACTATGACTTGTTCTAGAATATCGTGACTGCCTAAACCCCCTTTTTTTTATACCGTCCCGAATGTGCCCGCCAACGCCGATGATGCCATGATGCTATTTCTCCGTACCTCATGTCACGTTCCCCCATCAAGACCTATGCATTTAGAGCCTTGTTCTTCAACCCGTTGATCAGCTCGTTTATCGCATCCATATCCTCGGCATTGATGCCCTCCTGGACCTCCTCGCCCCTGTTCCGCAGCTCCTTCGCGGCGACGTCCAAGGCGGGCTGGTAATTCCGCACGGCGGAGCTGAGCGCGTAGACGGCCTTGCGACGCACGTCTTGCGACTCCTCACTCGAGGCGACGGCCTCCCCGGTGGTCTCGTCCCCGCGCGGCAGGCGCTCGCCCAGCGCCATCTTGACGAGCCTCTCGACGCCGCCGAGCGCGACGAGGCGCTCCTGGCTCGGCGCGTTGTTCTGGACGGCGGTGCCGACGCACCAGGCGGCCATCAGCCGCAGCGCGTCCTCCTCGTGGCCCAGCAGCTCGAGCAGCGGCGTCCAGAGCCCCAGCCGCGACAGCAGGTTCGCGTTGTCGAGCGACTCCACCAGCTGCTCCAGGTTGTCGAAGGCCGTGAGCTTGGACTCCAGCGTGATCTCCGGGTCGCTAGATGTGATGTGCGCCACGGACGCCTGCATGAGCTCCGCGTCCGACGGGCCCCCCATGATCGCGGCTAGGGCTTCCGGGCTTAGCGAGGTCTGTGGCCTGGCGGGCGCGGGCGCGGACGGGTCGGAGGGGACGGAGTTCTCGATGCTCCATTTTAGGAGCTCGTTGAGGTTTTTGTCCATCCCTGCCATTTTGGAATGTTTCGTGTAAAGTTGGCTTTTTTTCCTTGTGGTCGATTTATTTTCTCGGTTCCTAAGATCTAGGAATATATGCAAGGTTGTTGTTGAAGTTCGGCAGATCACGTCGTTTGAGACAGGGTATTGAGATCGCTTTATTCTTATTTTTTTTTCTCGTTTGCTTGGTTGAAACGAAATTCCCGATATTGATGTAGATATTGGCCGTTGTCTCAGTAAAATCGCAGTACGGTGTTTTATGATAAGAACGTAAGTATGGATGTTGTCTTTTTGAATCAAGGCTGTTATTAAATCGCAGAAGTTTTGTAAGACTGCCTAGGCATACAAGCTTCTTCAAAGATCTCCAAGATTCGCGAAGCTTCACAAGGATAAGGCCGATAAAAGATGGAAGTGGAGAATGCAAAGAAAATAGCAACCAATCAGATTACTGGAGATCACTACCCGCAGCGACGCTAATCCCCGAATTTATTTAACCGTGGTTTACCCGGCGACGTGGTTCGAATCCTCGATCTCCCAGTTCTGAATTAAATATTTTACGAGCCTTGGGCGCGCACTCGCGCCGAATACCGTTATAAAATTAGGTATAACGTAACCGAAATAACTTTTCATACATTTTTATTATGGATATTTCTAATTATTTACTGACGCCACAAGGGTTCAATAATTTGCCCCGCCGCAAGATGCCCCTCACGGTTCACCCCGCCTTTGGTTCTTGACCGCCAACAACCCTGGCAACTCGCGAGATAGAAATAAAATTTGTTGAAATCGCCATGTTACGATACCAACCCAAATGATACCATATCTAGGAGACTTAGGGTATGGTCAATGGTCATCAACCATCTCTTATCAAATTTTAATTTCTCAGTCATTCGGGTTCTCTCTCTGTTAATCTTATGAGAGCCTAGCAACTTAGCCTACAAATTTAAGACTACAGATTCAACTGTCTGCCTAGCATATAGTACGTTACGTTAGACTCGTACAACTGCGATAACGACTGTAAATAGAACTTTTGTTATAATTACTGATTAAAAGCGAGAACTAAAATAAAGAGAAGAGGTAATTAGTACAACACAAGTTGCTTCGCCCCTGCATACGCAACCCACTCGCCCCGTGAGATTGACATGAGTGACCCGGATAGGCGATGCCTGCTTGGCGTACACCAATACATAATGACATGAGGATGTCAAGGTGCAAGAAGTTTCTTACCTACCTACGTAATTGTGTTTCTTACCTTAGGTACTGCTACTTATGTATTGGAGATGAATAGCATAATAATGTGTGCTAAGCCACAAGCATACATCATGGACTGTTTGATCCATGGCTAAGTTATCGGTCCTCGGGCTCGTTATTAGGACGACTGAGTCGTACTGTTGTCGAATAAACCCCTAATCGCCTAACTACGGTGAGGTGGTTGCTCGGTATTAGGGTAAGTCTTGGCGGAGAAGTTCGACCTGGGGATTCTAGGCACCTCAGTATCAAGATAAGACAGGTCGTACGTAAGTAGTGTTAGGTGGTAAAGGTACCTAATGCTGAGCTGGACAGGCTGGAGAATTATTAGGTTATTATGGTGTTTTCGTCTGATACTTAGGTACTGAACAATAAAAATGTCAAAGACGGGATTCCTGAATTCGACTGCCTAAAATCTAAGCTAATCAAAGGAATTCCCAGCTCATCTTATATTTGTTCTCCTTTGTGTGTGACGGCGGTGAGGAAGTAACTGTGATTGTTTAATAAGTGTGTTAGGTGTTAGGGTGTGTTAGGTGAGTATTGTGCGCAGAGGTCATTCCTGCCACCCCCTTGTATCCCCCCTCTGCCCCTGTAAAAGAAGAAGGTACCTCGGTACTTATAGACCTAGGCCACCGCTGATAGGCGTACGTATTTTGTACTTAGACGTGCCCCGCCTCTTTTTTTGTTCGGCCCACAAGTTCTTCCCATCGAACTGTGGGATCGGTGCATCAAACCAGCTTCGTTCCTCCCTTTTCTCTCCCACATCTCGCCCCAGAAGCAATTAACTGTCCGACTTTCGACCTTAAAATCAACTTCCACTTACCAAACAACTCCTTTCCTCGTTGTCTTTTGTCCACAACAGACTTCGACAAAACACCATCATATTTGCTCTCACGATCTGGGAATCGCGTGGGCTGAACAGTGACGACCTCATTTCTCTTCTCTTTTTTAATATTTTCGAAACCTAACCTACGTAATCCATCACAATGGAGGGTATGTTTTTTTGACACGTCCTCTCTTCTCAAACCCGACCGTCTAGTTGGATACTTGATCGAGAAAACAATAGCTAACCTATCTTCTACTCGCAGAGGAAGTTGCTGCCCTCGTTATCGACAATGGGTAAGATTTTATCTCGTCTCACCGCATCCTGCAGCGCACGTCGTCCTTGTGTGGGGGGCTTTTGGGAACCAAACACGACCCAAATTTCCAAATTCTGCGATATCAATACCAAGCTGCATAATGTTAGAATATAGAAGCTGACTCGAGGCCTAGTTCGGGTATGTGCAAAGCCGGTTTCGCCGGTGATGATGCTCCCCGAGCTGTTTTCCGTAAGTTCTGTCCTCGCCCAACGACCGCCCCCACTTGAGCCTCATGGCTGCCTCAACCTCAGAATTGATTTTTAACATTTGTCAATAGCGTCGATTGTCGGTCGTCCCCGTCATCATGGGTAAGTCAACCATACTGTATATGTGATGTGTTCGCGCGGTGATTTACTAACTGTATGCCAGTATCATGATTGGTATGGGTCAAAAAGACTCCTATGTCGGTGATGAGGCACAGTCCAAGCGTGGTATCCTAACGCTGCGATACCCCATCGAGCACGGTGTTGTCACCAACTGGGATGACATGGAAAAGATTTGGCATCACACTTTCTACAACGAGCTGCGTGTGGCTCCCGAGGAGCACCCCGTCCTGCTCACTGAGGCTCCCATCAACCCCAAGTCCAATCGTGAGAAGATGACCCAGATCGTCTTCGAGACCTTCAACGCCCCCGCTTTCTACGTCTCTATCCAGGCCGTCCTGTCCCTGTACGCATCTGGTCGTACCACCGGTATCGTGCTCGACTCCGGTGATGGTGTTACCCACGTTGTCCCCATCTACGAAGGTTTCGCTCTTCCCCACGCCATTGCTCGTGTTGATATGGCTGGTCGTGACTTGACCGACTACCTCATGAAGATCTTAGCCGAGCGTGGTTACACCTTCTCCACCACCGCTGAACGAGAAATCGTCCGAGACATCAAGGAGAAGTTGTGCTACGTCGCCCTCGACTTCGAGCAGGAGATCCAGACTGCTGCCCAGAGCTCCAGCTTGGAGAAGTCCTACGAGCTTCCCGACGGTCAGGTCATTACTATTGGCAATGAGCGATTCCGTGCCCCCGAGGCTCTGTTCCAGCCTTCCGTGTTGGGTCTTGAAAGCGGTGGTATCCACGTTACCACTTTCAACTCCATCATGAAGTGTGATGTCGATGTCCGAAAGGATCTCTACGGAAACATCGTCATGGTACGTGCCAATTTCTAAGGCCCCCATTTTATTGAGAAAATAATTACTGACTTGAAATCTACAGTCTGGTGGTACTACTATGTACCCTGGTCTCTCCGACCGTATGCAGAAGGAGATCACCTCTTTGGCTCCTTCGTCTATGAAGGTCAAGATTATTGCTCCTCCCGAGCGAAAGTACTCCGTCTGGATCGGTGGTTCCATTTTGGCTTCTCTGTCTACCTTCCAGCAAATGTGGATCTCTAAGCAGGAGTACGATGAGAGCGGTCCTTCGATCGTGCACCGCAAGTGCTTCTAAGGTACGTCTAACAGCCTTGGCGGGTATTTAGTTATTTCGGATTCTAACAAGAAATTAGCTCCCGGAACACCGCACGCCTAAATTCTCACGAGCCCACGATGTTCGATGTTCCCAACCGGAGCACGAGCTCCTACCATTGCGAATGTATCCCAGTCGAGACTCGTATCTACGAAAGGTTCTGATAGTGGTCGAGAGATTGGGGCTGTATTACTCCAAGAGAAAAGAGAATATGAGGTGCTTTACTTTTAGGAGGCCATTCAAACACGGGATGGAGTAGACAATTCCAGCCGAGGTTGATCATATACTACTTCTGTTTTT
The DNA here is from genome assembly GCA_022578535.1 of Jackrogersella minutella. Lineage (NCBI taxonomy): Eukaryota > Fungi > Ascomycota > Sordariomycetes > Xylariales > Hypoxylaceae > Jackrogersella > Jackrogersella minutella. The sequence goes on from MU388342.1 coordinate 41,141, forward strand.
TTCCGTTATACTAGTAATGAGTGGTGTGAACAATGTGAACCAAAGTCTGTAGGAGCCTACTACGTACTGATCCAGCACAATGTTAAATTTTTTCCGAGGAAGCCTGAGTCTGCTTCTTTGGTAATACCAGGCAACGATGTTGGCAGCAAATCGCGAAAGTAGTGAAGTTTTTGGTAAGCTAATTGCGTGTGCTTTTTCAAACATGAATACATTGCTTTTATACATCATGTATCTTTGCAACTAAGGGTATCGGTTTTCCCTAGACTTTTGATGGCTGCTCCTCTTCGAACTCGCCCTCTTCCTTCGCCCTCTTAACTCTCCTCTTCCCCGGTGGCCTTGCCCTGCTTCTCCTCTTCCAGCTTCCGATACTTCCTTCGGCTTTTCTTGCCGGAGCTGGCCTTCTTCTTCTGCTTGACCCTGCCGACGATGGACTCGCGGCTCTGATCGCCGTTGTTCATCTGATCGAGCTTGTCGGCTAGCAGCTGCCGGGCGATCTTCCGGTTCTGGTCCCGCGAGCGCGTGGCTTGCGACTTGACGACTAGGCCTGTGGGGAGGTGTTTGAGCTGGACGGCGGAGTTGGTTTTGTTCTGGGGAGGGGTGGGTTAGTTAGATTTGCTTTTCTTTTTCTTTTTTTTTTATCAGAGACATATTGGAGGGGTAGCACACGATTTTCTGCCCGCCGGCCCCACTGCCCTTCAGGAAGGCCTCCTCGATGTCCTCTTCCGGGGGCGGCTTCGGGCGCGGTGGGAAATTGACACCCTTTCCGAGGAGCGCGGAGGCGGAGAAGAATAGCCGCAAGGGGAAGGCGGAGGTGGAGGGTACCCGGCGAGGGATAGAGGCGAGCGCAAGGGGGCCGCGAAGAGGTCGTAGCAACGGCGGCATTGTTCGTCACCCTTGTCGTTCCGCACTATCATCGCCGGCTAAGAGTTGTATACGGTGGAAAGTGTTCTACCGGGTCAGGCCATTGCTCGTAATCATGACTCAGTTGTTCGTATACTCCCTTCTGAATAACGAGTATTGGCAACTCGGGGCTTTCCGTTAATCACAGGAGGCTATAGGAGAGTCCCAGGAGCTAAACATCGAACTTATTCGTACAGCGAGTACGAGATAGGTACGAGGGCAGAATGCTGATAAAACTGCCAGCACTCACCGCGCGACGTCACTGCCACTTTTTTTTTTCTTAAGGTTTCCCTTTGGATTGGAAGCTTACCTAATTAGCGCGGGCAGGCAACCTCAAAGCAAGTTTAAACAGCACAGTTGATAAAAAAAAGGGGAACCCCCTAGCCCACTCGGCCAATTCCATTGGTCCAAAAAGTCTATTCCCATTTGACAGTGCATTTCAACCACTAAAACGCACCCGGGGTCTACCCCAATCGCGCGTTCCTTAGTGGAGAGGCAGCCGAATAATACGGCACGACTCTCGAGCCTCTTTCAAGCGAACCCCCGTCTCCTAAATATCAATTATCCTTTTTCCCTATTCCTCAACCTAGCCACGAGACCTTCAAGCTTACACCCCAATCTTCTTTTTTCTCACTCTTTTCGCCAGTCGTGGGCAGTTATCAATAGCAACCTTCTTTTTTATAACTTAACTCTAATAATAGCCTTTTCCGAAATATCAATAATCAAACAACGAGCAGTGCTGTCACTCGCTTGACTTACAACCCCCTTTTTAAACGATCACGCGAACAATAACGAACGACGGAGACATCATAAGAATTTGAATCTGGGTTAGGGTACGAGATAGTCGAACCCAAGGGAAATCCGAGAAAGAAAAGGCAATTGTGACTACAGATACAATACAAGATGGAGTACTTGACGAAACAGCCCGAGAACCTCAACCCGCTCCAGCGGTTCGGGCGCTGGCTTCGACTGAAGCAATACCAGATCGAGGTCACTTTCGGTGTTTATATGTTTACGCCGACTGAGAAGTTTGCTTTTTGTGAGCACACCCATCCATCGTCCTTGCAATTGATTCATGATTGCATTGCCTCTTTATACCCCGAAGTCGCGTGTTGTCTACGAAGGCGACGAGAGCCACGAGATGGATTGGAATCCTAGCAATTGGCTCAGATCGGGGGTGGGGGGGCCGGAAATTGACGTGCTAATTTGCGAATCTAACAACTAACACGATTCCACAGGGTCCGTCGTATTCCTCCTGTGCAGTCTATTGACCATCGCCACCGTGCTCTACCTCCCACAACACGTCCTGTTCATCCTCCACCGCGCCTGGTTCTACGTTAATGGCGGCGATAGCGGCGTCGCATCTAACCTCATTGCCGGCAAGAAGGGGGCCCTGTCGCTGGCAACCTCATCTACGACGACGACTATGGCCGCGGCTACAGAAATGGCCGAATCCATGATTAGAGAGCTGTGATGCATACAGGTCGATGTCTCGAAACGTCTCGAAAGATGCCCCTAAGTGGTTTTAATGCGGATGATAGACGATGTAATAATCATAATCAGTAGGCTTGTGTCTGGCATGGCCTAGTCAAAGGGGCAGCGGCATTTGGCGTTAATGTTCTTGAGAGCAAGAGATGCGGTTCGGCGTTGGGATGGATAGATTTTGCACGAGTGGGCCCGCACGGATGCCTACGAAACACAAGAGTCAAGTTGATGATGGTCTAGACAGTCGCATAGACAGGAAAGCAAAGCCTTCATAGATTTCTTTTCGAAATCGAATATACCCTGAGTGAGCCGTCCTCTCCGGCTATCGCGAGTTCATTCGTAATCCGTTGTGGTCTCCATGAGAGTTGCAAGACGGCCTTCGCGAGGCATAATCTAGAGGGATATTTTAGTCAGCGAGCGATATTTGTCAAAGCTGAGCGTAGGAAGACTTACTCTGGCTTTAGAATTAGTGTGGAAGATACGTTGAGGGACGTCGCGTCCATCGAGTATATCGAAATCTTTCCAATTTCAGTCCCAACCGCTAAGAGCAACGTGCCATTCCCAGTGCTGCGGTGCAGAAAGTCAATAGCTGTGACTGGGTGGGTTTCGGGTATCGTAGTGACGCAGGTAATGCCGGAATCCGCAGAACCAGTCGACGCTCCTCGCCATATCTTGACTTGCTTGTCCCGACCGGCCGTAGCGAACGCTAATTCGTTAGGCGAGGGCGCCCACGCTGCGTCTAGGATCATTCGTGAATGTCCCTTAGGGTTAGACTGCAGGAGCTTATAGCTCTGCTTGTTATCGCCATCTCTCTCGAAGACCGCCCATTGCCGGTCCCGCCCAACGCTGAGCAGGTGTCGATCATCGGGAGAGAATCGCAGTCGCGTCGTCGTCAGTGAATGCGCCGTCAGCGGCGGCTTAACCTCAGCCCACCTCTCCGTCTCGAATAGGCGGATGACGGCATGGTTGATCGAACTGGCCTTACACGCGCTGGCAATGAGCGTGCCGTCGTGACTCACGGCTAGGCAAGAAATCTCGTAGCCGTGGCCGTAGAGCTTTTCGATCTCGGGCCAGAGGGTGTGCCGAGACAGGCTGTCCTCCAGTGGCGGGTGGGCCATCTCGAGGGCGGATCTGCGGGCCGTCGAGCCCGGATCCAGGGCGTCTCGGCCCGTCTCGGGATTGGCAGCCGCGGCGGCTGCTGGAACGTCGTCGGCAGTGGCCTCGACCGCCTTGTTGGACAGGCCGAGCACGGGCATGTCGGCAGCGTCGGGCATGGCCTCGACGTCCTCCTCACGACTGCCGACGACGTCGCACAGCCCGCGCAGCAGCCTCGCCACCGCCTTCGGCTCGTCGAAGACGCGCATGAGCTTCTCGTCCGCGCCGGACACGAACCTGGCGCTGCCGAGCGAGTCGACGCAGTTGAGGTCGTAGCCGTGGATCTGCGGCCGCGCCATCTCGTGCCACGTCTTCCTCTGGCCCGCGGCGGCTCCTTTGTCCCAGCAGGCGTGCAGTCGCGTCGTCTGGTCCGCGCTCGTCGAGAGCAGGAAGTCCCCGTTCTTCGACCATGCTATGCCCGTCACGGCCCTCGTGTGCCCGCTGACGCCAATGCGCGGTACCCACTGGTCCTGCGCACTGTCGCGGTCCCACAGCCTCCAACTACCGGTCCTCCCGAGACACGCGACGGATGTCCCATCCGGAGACCAGAGCCCCGTCCAGAACCCACCCGTGCTGCCCGTCGCTGTCGTGGCGCCCTTCTCCCTGCTGATCTCGCCGAGCCGCACGGTCGTAACCCAGATACCTGAGGACGGATCTGCCTCCCATATAGCCAGCGTATTATCCGCGGAAGTCGAGAGCAGCTGCAGTTTCTTGGTGGATGGGTCCGAGTGCCACTTGGCACTATAGATCCAATCATCGTGTCCTAATAACAGCGCCTCGAAGGTTATGGAAAAATCTTTCTCTGCGGCCTTTAGTCTGTGAGCCTTGTTCGAGGGTGACCTTCCCGGCATGAATGCGCCCATGGAAGGGTCTGCTCCATTGGCCGTCGCGGCTGGTAATTCCTTGCCCTGGTGGAATCGCCACAGACGGACATATTTGTCTTGACTCGCAGATGCCAATATTAAGTCGCTCGCGGGACTGTCGCCCTCCCATGCGAAATCTAGTGACCGAATCCATCCCTCGTGGCCTGACAGGGTTGCCTGGAGCTGAAATTCGGGGTTTGTGCTAGAGCTTGCGACGAAGATCTGTACTATATCCCTCGTCCCGGCTACGGCTAGAACCAAGCCCTCGCCATCGTGACTAAGGGTACTCAAGGCTATTGAGAGTGGGAAGAATTTCGGAGCAGTCTTTATCGTTTGTAATAAACGAGCTTCGTTCCCTTCCAACACCCACACTTTTATCGAAGCATCTGCGGCGCCTGTTACAAATATTTTGGACGATGAACTTGACGATGTTCTTTCGTGAAGAGTTGCTATACAGTTAACTGGTGCCGTATGGGCGTGTACAGTCTGAACGCATGAGAACTCATCATCGTCAGGACTACCGGTTGAAAGCGACCAGATATTTAGACATTGGTCATCGGCACCACTGAGTAGATATGTCGTAGACTCCCCCTCAATTTTGGGGAGGAATCTAACAGCCTTGACGACATCCTTGTGTCCCGAAAGAAGACTCGTCACACCCCTTGGTGTCGAGTTCTAAGGCAAGAAAGCATTAGAAGTTAGCAAAATAATATGAAGTCTGTCTTGTTAGTCGCACCTACATGTGGTCGCCAGAGAGCGATGTGTGAGTCAGCACCGAAAGCCACTATCCCATCTTTGTTCCAGTCTGCCACAGCAGTGTGCCTATTTGCACCGGCGGAGAGGTACTCTACTCCAACCTGGTAATTATCCATGTCCGGCGTTGTAGTTGTTGTTTTTTCATGGGTACGACGATTCGGGTACAATGTATGTAACTTTTTTTGTAAAGACGGGCTTATGATTGGACGGAGCTTTACAAAATTCAGTCGAGTAGTCCATGACAGCTGCCGACCTTTTTTTTAGCCAGGTGGGGACAGCGGTCTCTATACACTGTGTTACATATACTAAAGTCGTCTAATAACATCCATTGAACCATTGAAACTTATTAATTGAATTAGGTACATTACCCCAAAAAGGGATTTCGTAACCTTTATTTATTTTTAAGGGAACTATTTACGTTTCTCGTCATTTTAAATATTTATCTTTATCATTTATTTGGTTCGGCATAATAGTGAAATTACTTATAGCTGTTGTAAGACTTAACCCCTGACAATATAGAGGTCTATCGTGGGCAATAAGTTGATATCGAAGATGGATATTCACCATTATTACTCCTTGACATATGACTTCGAAAGCAGGTTTGCAAAAGACAAAGTCCATATCAAACATTTTAACATCTTAATCAATAATATTTGTAAGTACCTGTCTACTAAGCCAAACTAATAGTATAAGACAATTATAACAAATATCCTTTCCAGAGTCCAGAGCCCAGAGCCAAGTAAAGGTTAATCAATTAATACAAACCAACGAATACGAATCGAAAATTTCCAACACTATACTACCTACAATATCCCGAACCTCGAATCAGGCCTAAAGCTGGATCTGCTTTCACAAGCTAGGTAAACAAAACAGCTCTCTTTCCTCGCAACAAAAGAATACGACGCCAAGACACACACCCCCCTGCCCTAACCCCTTACCCAACGTTCAAAATATCCAAAATAGCCGCCCTTAACCCTTGCTGGGAGGGCTCGCTCCTTACCGCCGTGCAGAAGCACATATGTAGTATGTATGCCCGACCAAGGATTTTATTAAAAACACGTGCGCAGCGCGCGCAAGCGCAGGCACCTTTTCTGATCAACCCTTTGGGCGCTGATGGACGGGATCCACCAGAAAGCGTCACCACCCCCTTTTCCTTCCCTCTAACTAGCTGCGAACGAAAGGAGGAGGAAGAGAAGAAAAAACAGCTCAAGAGCTTGGTTTTTTTTGCCTGCCGGTTGCTAGGGGTGTGTCTATGTTTATGTGTGTGTGAAGAAGAAGAAGAATAAAAAAAAAAAAGACCCGGTACCGGCTATAGAGCTGATCGATCTGCCCTGCCCCTAAGTAGTTTTTCCCTCCCGTGGCGCCCAGGGTTCAGATCCTCGGCGCCACTGTAGGCGTTGCAGATGCGTCTGTCTGCCAGGACGGCCGTTTGGGCTTCCTGCGGGTTTAATGCCCTCGCGCCACGCAGTGCCGTTCGGTCCGTGTCGACGGCTACGAGATGTTATATATATCATACGGAGATTTTAAAAAAGGGGGGGGATGAGCCCGTTGTAAACCTATCTCGATGAAAGTTTTTTCGTATGTTAAGTTTCATGTATTGATATCGAGTCATCTCTGTTTAACGCCACATCTTCGAATCTACTACTGCCCTACTCGTCATCGTATCACGTTTTGCCTATGACGATTCCATCCTATATGCGGCTACGCTAAGCACCGAAAAAAATGCACGCTCTTAATTATTACGTGAGACCGTGTCAGAACCTTGATGTGTATGTGCCACTCGATGTATGTAGTTGAAGTCTGGTACTGTACGACTCGCCTGAACCAGGAAGATTTTGATTAGGGAGATGATCTGATTCCCAGGCCACACTCGCTTAGTGAGACGTGCGTCCAGTTAATCAATTGGCCGCAACAGGAGCACACCCTAGTGGAAGCCTAAGGGTTTCTTGAACATTCTGACCGCGTTGCTCTGCGTCTCCGATTAAGGGTCTTTCAGAACCTTCTCTCCCCATTCGATAGCTGGGTAGGGGTCTGTATCTCCCTGAACTTGTTTCGTGCGCCCATCCTTCGGGGGACGGTTAACATCTCGTAGCACTGCTTGTAGAGGGCTTTCCACTGTCACTATTGGCCCTCGAGGGCATTGTTGGGCTTAGTCTTGTGCTACCGTCTACGTGGTGCCAACGGAACATCTGAAATGATCCATCCTAATGGGTCTTGGTTTTAGTTGAAGAGCCTCACACAAGTTAGCGAATCCTCTAGGAATATCATGCATCCGCTGTTGCACAGGCTTATATCGTAGAGCTTTCTTCGAAGCTTCCTGCTTTTAGCGGCCGCACATCTGCCCTGTGGCGTGCTTCGAGAAAAGCTCCTAGGCAGCATTGAATGATACGGCTACGTTGAGGATGCTTCTTCGATACCCGGAATGTCAGCAGAGGCTGTAGCATTTGTGACAATTTATTGTAATACCGGTCAATGACAAATTCATTAATCCCGTAGTAATACACCGGAAAGCCTCCCGAAGTCACATCGCAACGACCTGCCGCAGTAACTATACTATGGAGGAGTTCCAGCTTTAAAGAATAATACCACGCTGATGTAGTATAGACTTCGGCTGCTATGAGCCGCGCAATTCCCATACGTAGGTCGACGAAGGTAGTTAGAACAAGCGTACTTTGATCTTCCGATAGCGAGACTCGGCCGGAACCTGCGATTCTAGACAACTGCCTAACATGATTACGAAGCCGTATTTCATGGTTCACATCGGACCGGCATGATACAACCGCAGTGCAGAGCGGCCGGATGAGGCGCCGTGAGACTAGCCTTTCTACGTATATCATTCGTCTGCAGTAGTCATAATGAGACATAAGGTTGGTTTTTGGGGAGAGCCAATTGGAGCATACGGGAACAGAGGTTCGAGCAGGATATCTCACCAGGACAACGCATTGGTCCTTTTATCTCCTTCCTCAAGCACTTATTGTTAGTGATAGGGAAAATATTAAAGAAGAAATCGGCGTATCCAGCCCTTCTGCATGCCATGACCTTATACTGTGGTAGACGTTGTGGAACTGATACGGTCCACCTGTTGTGCCCTTAGATTGCATGTAGGAAACCAGAACAAGCAGGATCAACCGCCAGGGAGACCACACGTGCAGTAATGGCACTGGAGAAGAAGTTGTGGATAACAGCCTTTCATATTGGATGGTGACGTTGCTGAGAAGCGTATTAGAGCTCGGCCTTCTGCAGCTAAGTCTAGTTAGTCGGCTAACGCGTGCAGTTCATGAACAATATGTATGAGTATTAGGCCTCGGCCGGCTGTAGTTGCAGGAAAGAGGAACGTCCCGCTGTTCCTAGCGCTGACGTTCTTCTTGCCAGCCCTCTTGTCAGGAACCAAATGCTTGGTTGGAAGAACGCCCATACCCTGGTAATTGAGCGACGGGCATGCCCCCTATAGTTATTATTAAGAAGTCGGCTTGTCGGGTTCACCCACCTGCTTGCAGCCATAAGACTGTGTTGGAGGATGCATGTCGCTCGATTCGGAAGTAAGGCCCTGGTTCTCTAATGCCTACTGATTCCCCCTTTGCACGACAGAGCTAGACGGATCGCTCATCGGTTCTATACAAGCTCTCTACGTAGTTTATGATCGGCGCTACCGTCGTGTTAGGGTGACGACAGATCTTGTCTGAGAACCGAAGCTCATAAACCTGGTGCCGGGTCCCATGACAGGAAGCCATGCAGGCCTGCGCGTCTGTAGGCCCAGCAGCTTCCCCAAGGGCATCTATAAATTGCACTTTGGGCCATGGATTGCCATGGATTGCCGGCGTATCCATAAGGTGGCGCGGGCGAGAACATCAGATAAAGCATGGAGGCAGGAAGATCAGTGTGCTATCTTGCCGCATCGACAGGTGAGGAAAGATGACTTCATCGCAGCTTGCATGCAGGGTGTGGTAAGTCTGGTCTCCTCATCAATCATTCTTATTATTATTTTCTTTCCTTTTCTTTCCGTCAGATGACGAGGATTCCTGCATCCTCCGAAGAGGTGGTATCATCGTCATTTGTGACAGACGTTGGCAATGCTGCACCCTCGTCCTGCGCTCTCTACCTGGCCTGTCTTTTGTGTCGACGTCAAGCTACCCCGCCTCGGGCATTATTATGATTTTTACCTTAGTGCTTTAGTCTTTATACGTAGTTAAGCCCGGGATAAAATGGACATATTCCCAAAGCGGGAATGCGGAACCTGAGAGCATTAAGAGAATGCCATGTAGGTAGGATATGATACCCTCGACAAGCCGTCTTGCGGCTGATCCAGGCTTCTCAGCTGCTCGAGATGTTATCGAATGTGTTCCGGTTAGCAAGAGACCTCTCGGGTTTGCGATTGCCAACTCCCCAGCGCGGATGATTGGCTCTCTTGGAGTCGAGTCGCTTTTTATGGGTTGCGCGGCATTAAGCCGGATATCATCGACCTTTCAAGAACAGCTTTACTGGGTTGCTGGGATAGATGAATTCTTGGCTTTTGCAACGTCTTATAGCTCCGCCTACATAGACACCGAGGTTTTCATTAGCTTAGAGATGCACAGGGCTAACTAAGACTCAGAGCTGCTCCGGGCAGACCGGATGAGTAGTTGGCGCCGATTAAGCTCAGACGTTAATGTCGGAGAGCCTGTTATGCATCTCACCGGATGCATCCAATGCTCATATCGAGATGATCTAGATTTTTCATCTGCGATAGCGATCCATTTTTCACACGAGTTGTGTTAGCCCCGACAGCACTATGGGTGAGTATGAGAGACGAATTCTGTGAGTCAAAACTGAGCAAGCATCTCTAGCTACGCCAAGGCTCCACAGGGAGAATGATTCTTGGCATGCCTTCATCGACGACGTGGAAAGAGCATGATCGAAAACCAATGCACGCAGCTTTTTTTCTTGCTTGAGTTACACACACAACATATATAAGAACAGCCGATATAAATCAATGCGCCTCGAGTTCGAGTGGGCACATATCACCGACATGACGCGGGTAGACCGTAGCTTACCTTGTTAAAGGTTGGCTTGCTTGCCTCGATAGATTTATGTTCCTCGGCGCCGGTGTTGTCTCTCGGCGCGTGCATCGTCGGCTCCGTCTTGCTCGGAATGTAGATCATCGGTCAGCCAAGAGCCCGACGATCATTCCTGATCTTTATCGGTATTTGTAAAGCGCGCTTCCGATGTGCGCAGGTCCCCAAAGAGCCCAGGGAACTTCATCAAGAGACGCCAAGTGTCTCATCTGCGATATGAAGTATATCCGCACATCCCCGCGCCATCAACAACGGTTGTACCTAGGTATATGTCGTCTTCGGGTCCAGATAACCGTGCGTTGCTCACAGCGTGAAAAGTTAGATAGCATCGGCGATTGAGTCCTATAAAAGGAGCTGAATGCTATAAACAATGGATCTTAATAGTACAATCATACTAAATGTCATGTCCCTTTTTTTCTTTCATCGGAAATATGATAGGTGCCATGAACCGATAATGTCTCGTCCTATGATGAGACGTACTATAAGGCAAATTGAAGCTGCGTGTATAAATCGACGTAGTGACGAATTTTTGTATGTGCAGCTCTGAGCACTGTGAATTCCGTGAATTCCGTGAATTTAGAGCTTGACGATCATATCAAAATTGATCGTATAAATCGACCTTGAACTCATGCCCGACTCTTCATTAAGACAGACAGGCATTGCGCGCTGACTTTGTCTGAGATGATCGAGTTGTGCAACCGGTAGAGCGAGTTAGAATTTAGGCATACAAGATGCATAAACTGGCGGAGAGTTCTTGGGGATAAGTGTAGAAACTCCATGATAAGTGTCTCCCTGTATTGTAAAATTGTAGCTTGCATGTGACAAGACTGACTGTATTCTTCGGGATATCACGAGTCCGCAAAGTGGATTCTTGGTCCCTGAGGCTCAGATTATTTGAAGGCATCTTGCCTCAGATCGAGTCACCTGCCATATGTGGCCTATCAGACACACAGCTTTAGGGGGGTCAAGTAGGTAAGCACGGACAGTACCGCATGCATAGTTTGGTTGGCTCAAGGTCCTAACGAGATATGATCCTATTTGCTGATATTAGTGGTGCCATTGAACAGTGGAATGTTTTAGGAGTTAAAGAAAATATGCAGAATGATACAATCTTTATTTCTTCCTTGCCCGGATAAGGATACACTACCTAAACTTCGACGGACGTGGCTGCGGTCTAGATAATTAGGTTACCTAGGTGTAGCCGCCTGATCTAGGTTCATCGGTGCCACCCGTGCTCATCCTAGATAAAGTTGAATAGAGTTCCAGGGATGGTTAGATGGGACCACATTGTGTCATCGTCGAAGGCAGCTGCGAAGGGTCTAGAGGGTCCAAAAAGCTCCAGAAGCTTGGACAGTGACCCCAGGTGGACTCTTCCCTTTTTTTCCCTTGTCTCGAAGCGGAAACATTGATTTTTTTGATTTTTTTTTATCTCAAAAGAACAGTATCGTGCGCTGTTCCCGAATATACGGTTGTCATACCGCAGTATGTGGATAGCCGCCTCAACAATTTCGTCTTACCTTTAGGTACCAGTTTTAGACTGCGTACATTGTCATACCCGAAATTTTGATGAGATAGTCTCTTCCGATTCGACGGTTTCTCAAAGCACATGGTAAACGTTGGGTTTCTAGCTTGGCTCTTCCGGAAGCTAGAAATATTCGTCGGGTCTTTAAGTGAAACTTGATAAAGGTATTTGATATGATGCAGGACTTGTTCAAAACTCCACTTACACTTTCGTATCCCCCGGTTTTCCTGCAATAAATGCCAACAAGTAATTGCGAACCACGTCGGCTGGATAAGTGCGCTGTCGCCTGAGGATACTATCGCTCACATCCCAGAAAAGAACTCGAGTAGTTGATATTAGGATTAGCCCTTGAGGGCCAAGACAGCCGTTGACGTTCGACGACTGCGGCTACCCGAGAGATATTGGTTTCCAGCGGGAATTGTGGCAGGGCGCATCGATTCGACTGCTCGTGACCCAAGAGAGAAACAAGCCCATCATAGGTGTTCCATCTGCTTGGACTCTGGCCCGAACAGATCGGAGCGCACCCGCTGAATGGAATAGCACATATGGATCCTCGGCCTCCTTAATTTTACTTATCGCAAACTTATCGAGGGGACATCGTTTCTAGCCTGGAACAGCACAGTGAATCTGAAGGCGAAGTTATATAGGATCGCATTGCATGGCGGAGTCGAAATGGCGGAGAAGTTTTGATTGCTCTCGTCAGGCCGTCATATGTTCCGAATTCTGTCCGTGGGATTACTACGTCCCTCGTGTCACGAGACACGACGCATGCTCCGGTACCGTTCTTCGGAGTGCTCGTGGGTAGTCATTAGATGGAGCCCTTCTTTCCGTCGAGTCGGTCACATGTCGCCTAGATCGCCCCGAGCGGTAGATCCAAGGACCCAAGGACCCAAGGATTGCATGATCTTCCTAACAAGCCTCGATGCGGCGGCAAAGAGGAGCGACCCGCGCACAGGGCCATGTGTCCATTCCCCGGCTGAACTTTGGCCTGTGGATGCCGCCAGCTTGCCAGATCCTCTCAGGTACATTATCCCGAAATAGGGGTCAAGGAGTCAGTTTCGGGCTTGGCGTTATTCTTTTACGACGGTGAGTTTGTTCACGTGGTATGTTTATTTTTATTTAAGCCAAATTTTTAACGACGGAGGCTCGAAAGCCCTTCCATCTTATTGGATTCCTGCAAGTCCTTCTATGATCAGTCATAAAAAGGGTGATGGTAGCAGTGGCGTACTATGTGGAAGCCACTGCATGCGGGTACGGTACTATTCTGGTCTATTGGAGTTTCATTTTTGAATGTACCTAAGGTATAGCCAAATTCACAGAGGTAGCAATCATTCCTCCTGTAGCACATGTATGTATGTATGTAGGGCACTAGAACCTAGAGAGCTAGACTCATCATGATGACGATGTCATCAATGGGCGAATCTGGCCTTCGGGCGGTAGATAGATCGTGCAGCTGTCACGGCCCAATTCGCCTCAATTCGACATCGGAGTTGGGCTTGGAAGCTTTTTTTTTTTTTTTCAAAATACCCGAAATCCGCTTAGCAAACGAATTACACTCACAACTACGACTGGGATTGATTACTAGCCGAGCGAGAAATTCTGCTTGTCAAAAAAAAAACCCAAATTTCCCATCCGAACAATGCGATTCTTTCCCACGAAACGAAAATAGCACTTGGTGACTCGCAGCTAGGTACGGGGTGTGTGACGGTGTATGTATGTATGTGTATATGTAGGAATGTGCACACGAGGAGGTTAGGTATGTAGATCGGGACTCGTTGGAGTGCCCCCAAGCCTCCTAAGCCTCCCAGGAGTTCCAGGAGGGACAAGGGGACTAGATGGGTCTAAGGTTAGAATAAGGCACCTATGATGTCGATTGTTGATTGACTCGTCGGCTGCCTCCAGAAGACGGAGTGCTCTTCCGCCCAAGTTAAGTTTCCAAAGTTTGTGGTTAGCGCGTGCAAATTGAAGGTCTCATGACCTCTCTTTGTAAGGGTATCCAGAGCAAGGAGCCCACCCCGGCTATCGAATCCGCGGTCTTGTCGTGTGTCTTCTTGCATACACATTTCTCCACTAGCACATCAATATGGAACATTTATGTATGTATGTACATACGTACTGCTGCTAAGTGCGACATGTGCGTTGCAGACCAGTTCGACCAGTTCACGGGGTTGGTTGGTCTTGTTCCTGGCAGCGCTATCGAAAAAAAAGGGGTCTTGGACTATCGAGAGCGAATGCATCTCGCGAACCCGAACCTTTTAGCAACCAACTTCGCTATGACCAATTGTTCATCACACATTGACCATCGACGAGAGGAGGAGGAGAGAAGGAGCTTGGATCGCGATAGAGTCCGGGCTAAGAAGGTAAGCTTAATTAATGGTGAACGATGGTCCGTGGATTTGCCAACAGGACGATGCAGGGTGGAGCGGACGGATCAATTGGCCGGCACTAAAATGAAAAACAGAAAAGAGCTTCTGGGTTCTGACGTTGTCTCGCAGCAAAAAGTCTCATGATGTATTGGACTATGGACAGGGATTCGCTTGGTTCGTCCAAACGGTCTTTGTTAATATCCAATGTAAGTGTAAGTTGATACTGCTTTGTAGCCAGTAAAGAAAACGAGCCTTGTCAACGGGTCCAAGGCGATGACCAATTCACTTCGAAATCCAGCTGGATGGATTCGGCAATTTAAATGAACACGCCAATTCCATCTAAAAGGTTGAATTGGATCTGTGACTATTCCTCATTCTTGGATTTTCACTTTCTATTTCATCGAAGGTGTATTCCAAAGTAGGTAAGGTACATGTGGGTAAGTAGGGCACGGGGCTGGACGTCTGTGTGGAAGCACCCCAAGATAGTCCAAGTGCGGGGCACTAGGTATACTATGTAGGGAAAAAAAAAGCTGGGAAACCAAGGATTTTGTGGGAAATCCTAGAAGCAAAAAAAAGGGACGAGGGGTTGTGAGGCGGGGGGGATCTCACTTCGCGAAGTATGCAAAAGCCTCCATACATACATATGTACATACATACATACATACGCAGTACGTACATACATACATCTACCTGACTGTTGGTATGTGGCTTCTTTCGTACACCCGGGATAAGTCAAATGCTTGAAATATTTCCGAAGCACTTGGACATGTTCACGAAGTTAATTCCAAAACTTCATTAGACGTTATAGACCCATAACTCAAGTTACACGGATAAGTGGCGTATGTGCCACGTCGGCGGTTATTTAATGATCAATGATGACCGAGCTTCATGACACATCGTACAAGGCATCGATAATCAAGGTAAGGTAAAGGTAAGTAAGTAGGTTAGGTACCTTATAGGTACCTTATCCATTGAGACTATACACGCTGAAGAACACAAAACGTGAGATTGGATGTGTATAGCATGGGATATTGCTTTTTACTCCTAATCGTGATTCGTAAATATGGTCATACCTAGCGAGCGTCTACTTATATACTCATTCTGATACTGTCCTATATCTTCTCTCCTGTACACATTTACATACTTACCACGTAGGTGGAAATAGAGAAGAAACTAATAGTGCCATGTGATAAAATACCGCCAGATATCTAGATCTCCGGCCTCTTTTAATGGCCACATATTGTATCCGTGTGTTCGTACATACAGTACAGTATCCAAACCCGCATCAGAAAGCCAATAAGAAGCAAGCTGGCTGGTTGAGCAGCCAGTCAGGGGACTCCGTTTTCGACCCTGCAGATTCGACATCTGCTTCCCATTAAATTTTGAACTTGACTTCGGTTGCCGAGTCTTGTTTAGCGCCCTAACTGTCCGTCTTAAGTCTGAACAGACCACATGAGCAAGCCCCAATTTTCCAGACCCCTGGTCTTTGCATACGCACACACTGGTGTAAATCTGCCAAGGACGAATGATGGCCAGTCCAGTAATAATGTACAGCAGCTGTGACTAGATTGTAAATACTCTAGTGCGAAGACAAGAGTCATCTAAGCTTTGATGTGTTGAAAAACCTTGCAAGGAACCATTTGGTTCTTTCTTTACCTCTGTATACCTATGTCATCGGCGAGATGTTAGTCAAGCCTCGACGACAAAGCATGCTTTGAAACAGAAGAAGCTGATGATGAATTACATAGTCAACTAACTACCAGCATTATGTACTCGCACCCGAGGGGAGAATAGAGGGGTATATAGCTGAGTCCGTCTTAACTAACACATCATCTTTTCTCGTACGGCTGGCAGGTGGAAAGAAAACCGGTCAGCATTTTTAGATATGTTGATTCGGGAACCGCCTGCAGTTATTTCCTTGACAAGCAATGGTTTTCGAGGCTATTACAGGAGAATCTGTGCTTTGCATACATACAGCAGCACATACCCTGGCAAGTTGAGAAGGGGCAGGTGTGTACCAGACTCTCTCAACAATAAAAAACGAAGGAGAGCAAAGCCTCAACCAAAGATTTGAAATATCCCCCCAGATATAGTTATGCTTATTAAATACTTCTCTTCCTGAAGGTATCGCGAACATGATGGTTACGGCGAGGAATGTCGAACATGTGAGTTTGAGTAGTATTATTAGCTCCTCCGTTCGAATCATAAAGGATTAATTTCATTATACCTACATATGTACATGAATATGTATGTACCTACAATTCGACCTGTCAGGTAGTAATGGTTTGTCCTTAGAATGAAGCTAGGCCGCCTAATCATAGGGTACCTACATAGACTAATAACGTCTATTCTTCTATATGAGTCGTTTGATTCGTCGGGTTCATGATATGTATCTACTTACCTCAAAGCCGTAATCTAGAGTGACCTAAATCTGCGCGGCGAACTTCTCGACCTTTTTCGACCTTTTTCGATCTTTTTTTCTTTTATTTCTCACTCCCCAATTTGCAAAATAAACCAATAATCCCAAGTCGCACTAAGCTAATGAAAGGTACAATACATATATACATGCATATACGTATGTACGTACAGCTTTACATGATGTAGCTAGGAAGGTACGCTAGAGACAATTTAATCCATACAACCTACCTCATACATGCATTGTAGTCTGTAGGTAGTTGTATCCCATGTATGTATGGAGGGAAGGTAGAAGGAGGTAAAAAAGGTAGAAAGAAGCACGAGGTAGAATATGGATGTAAAAGGTAAGGAAGGTACGGATGGATGTATGTACCTAGATACCTAGGCCCACAACCGACTGCGGCCGTCGATGTGTGTCCCTCTTACGATACGACGTACCCTTGTACCTTGGTACCTTCCCTCCAGTTTTTGACCCCTCCTCTTGCTTCTGTCTGGACCATTCAAACACAACCGTCTCCCACATTCACCACCTTCCATCCACCTATCTGCCATCTGCCATCTACCTTACCTACTACCTTACTTACCACTTTTTACCACCACCACCTTACATACCTCTACGTATTTCTCTTCCCCTTCCCAACGTCCTCCCGCGCAACCCATCGCCACTTACCAAGCTTGTAAGTATTTCTATTTTTTGCCTGCTCGTTGTCCTTCACATAAACTAGTCTTCCCATCAATTTGGACGAAGCCTGTCCATGTAACTCGTATTTTTTCTTCTTTTTCTTCTTCTTTCGGCTAAACTAATTCTAGTGCAGCAGAAGAAGAAGTCATCGTTAACACGTACCTGAAGGTAGTCGAGTCTTTTCCTCCCAATCCTAAGAGAGGTCATCATCCCACAAGGTGAGTCCACTTCTTTGCCGGTATACAGTCAAGACCGGCTACCTAAGCCTAGCACAGTTCTCTCCCGCCACGTTCAGTGTCCGAGATCAATGCATTTACCTATTTACCTATTTACCTTAACCATACATACTTCCATACTTCCTTACCAACGTACAAACATCTAAGAAACTACCTTCCCGACCACCTTTTCCTTTTGCCTGCCACAAGTTCTGTCTAGTCATATCCTTATTTTAGAAGTACCTGTGGTAGTTTGACCTGCTATACTTTGCTGCAGTGGACACCTAAAAGTTTCTTTCAAGTCACGTTCCGTCATTCGACCACTTGCAACCCCGCCAGAAATCCTTACCTACCTACATAACCTCTCCGCCTTCTCGCGATACTTGACCTTTTCCATTCTCGACATCTTACATAGATCCTAAATAGTTAAAATCTTAGGAACTTTTTGGCCTTACGTTCGCAGTCAGACGATTCCCTTTATCTATCAGAGCCCAACGCACTCGTCTTCTGTTCGATCCTGGCCACATACTTGTACTGGTCCGACCGGCACTTCAATTCAGAGTCGCCTCCTCGTACTACACTCGA
This sequence comes from Jackrogersella minutella, assembly GCA_022578535.1. Taxonomy (NCBI): domain Eukaryota; kingdom Fungi; phylum Ascomycota; class Sordariomycetes; order Xylariales; family Hypoxylaceae; genus Jackrogersella; species Jackrogersella minutella. The sequence continues at coordinate 59,136 of MU388342.1, forward strand.
GCCAGAAATTGACCCACCATCTCGTCATTTATCAATTGCGATCGAGACTCAGTCCGACCCAATTGCCTATTGATTTGTCGCCCAACACGGCTTTCCGAACCGCGCGTCAACCCACCCCCGTCTCTTCCTGCTGACGCTTGAGAGGCGCTCTGGATTGTCTTATTTTGCGACCGGTATCGATCCCTTCAAGATGGCGCAAAACCGCCCAACAGCGGCTTTCAATACTCTCCGGATGGGAGGTAAGTTAATAACAACTACCCCCCGCCATTTATATATATGTGTATGTGTGTGTGTGGGATGACTGAGACAGAATACAGAGGTCATCCGCGAGAAGGTACAGGATGGAGTAACTGGAGAAACAAGAGATCTGCAATACACCCAATGCAAGATCGTTGGAAATGGGTCGTTTGGTGTTGTCTTTCAGACGAAGCTTTCACCCTCGGGCGAAGACGCTGCTATCAAGCGTGTGCTCCAAGACAAGAGGTTCAAGGTGAGACCCACTATCGAATTTCGGGATAGGTTCTATGTTCGTCTGCTAATGATCGACTGCAGAATCGTGAACTCCAGATTATGCGTATCGTTAGACATCCCAACATCGTACAGCTGAAAGCTTTCTATTATTCCAATGGGGAGCGAGTGAGTAGACGAGCCGATATCCTACTTGACAGAATGGCCTACTAAATGTGTGAGCAGAAAGACGAGGTGTACCTAAACTTGGTGCAAGAGTTTGTACCCGAGACTGTCTATCGAGCCTCACGCTTCTTCAACAAGATGAAGTCGACCATGCCCACCCTTGAGGTGAAGCTGTATATCTATCAGCTCTTCCGAGCCTTAGCCTACATCCATTCGCAAGGAATCTGCCACCGTGACATTAAGCCGCAAAACCTTTTGCTAGACCCGAACACCGGTGTTCTCAAGCTGTGCGATTTCGGAAGCGCAAAGATCTTGGTGGAAAATGAGCCCAACGTTTCGTACATTTGCTCTAGGTACTACAGAGCACCTGAACTCATCTTTGGTGCCACCAATTACACCACCAAAATTGGTAAGTAGATATTCTCTCGGTCCTCCAGTATATGTTTGAGTACAGGCAACTCATGTGATTTATAGATGTTTGGTCGACTGGTTGCGTTATGGCAGAATTAATGCTGGGCCAACCTCTTTTCCCCGGAGAATCCGGTATCGATCAATTGGTAGAGATTATTAAAGTGCTGGGAACTCCGACTCGCGAGCAGATTCGTACTATGAACCCGAACTACATGGAGCACAAGTTCCCGCAAATCAAGCCCCATCCGTTCAGTAAGGTGTTCCGGAAGGCAGACGCCAACGCTCTGGATTTGATAGCGAGATTGCTGGAATACACGCCGACGGAACGTCTTGGGGCTATCGACGCCATGGTGCATCCGTTCTTCGACGAGCTTCGAGACCCGAACACGAAGCTCCCAGATTCCCGACACTCGAGCGGACAATTAAGGGATTTACCAAACCTTTTTGACTTCTCTAGGCATGGTGAGCTCTATCACCCTCCATCTCTAATCATAACTTAGCTGCTAATCACAAGCCTTTCAAAGAATTATCCATTGCACCACAGATGAATCACAAGTTGGTTCCTCCTCATATGAAATCCGTCTTAGCGTCTCGCGGTCTTGATATAGATAATTTCACTCCTATGGCGAAACAAGATATGATGGCGAAGCTAGACTGAAGTTCAGTCCCCGCTTACGCTCTCGTTTCACGTATGTATGCATTATCGCCCGGGATTTCGCTACAGCATTCACTGGATGAGCCTGTAAACGGCTCAAACTTGTCGGGTCGACGTTCAGTCGAACCCTTCCCCGAACTGGAAACAGCGATTTCTCGACGACCTCAGTGTGCTTTTAAGCGTAAAGCATGGTGGAATTCAAGGACAATCCAATGTACAGTTTGAGAGGGATGGGTTCCCCAGAAATTTGGCGTGCTATGGAAGTTTCCGAGGTGTCTCAAGAGGTTTTCGAAAAGCCCTACTTACAAGGTTCTGGTTTTCTCAATTGTGGCAGCAGCAAGGAACAAACTGCTTCGGTATCCAGGAGCACTAACTGGAAGATGGCACGTACCGGGCGTTCTTAGACTTCTCCTACGCATGACCGAGACGGCATTTGGTTTTATTTGTCTTGTTCGATAACTCGCTTTATCCTTGTGGTGGGTGAACCACAAGGAGGCTGGAATCCCCCGTACGTGGCCTCCGACATATTCCCTACACATTTTAAAGGTAGGGGGGGCACAATGGCGTATATGTTATTCTATGAGTAGCGGGTGTGCGGGGTGGTAGTGAACTGGCAGTCGGGCGAAAGATGGAATATGATGTTGAAACCGGCAAGCTTCGCGGTCCACGCGGCAATGGCATTAAGGGACGGGACACGTTTATGGAAACTCGGCATGACTTCTAAAAGATTTCTTTCTCATTTCTTCCCTCGAAAGACGGACTATGACGTGCGTCGAGACGTGCGGGAAGATGGTTAACTAAAAAGGGAGGACCGGGTTTTCTACTCAGACGTCAAGGAAAAGAGGACTGCCGCAATTACAGCACAGTGATGAAGACCTTACCACTTGGCCCAAAGAGAAAAATCAGATGTCACCACCTCGCTTCCATTTTCCCCTATGATTGCGTAGGAATCCGCCGATGATTGTGATGGCCTAGATCGTACCACAACTACAACGAATACCTGGGCGCAAGCCTTGCGGTCATTTTCTTTTTTTTTCCATCTTCTCCTTTTTCGTACATACTACTGCATACCTTCTAGTAACGATGAGCTAGAGAAGGTTTAGAAAGCTCAGGATGGCCGAAGGAACGTCACAAGGGTGAGATGATATCAACCCTAGCCGTAATAGGTCACTGAGCCTCGTTATTACACCTTGCTATTTCTCGCGTAGTTATTCACAAAAAGATGGCGTATGAGATTATGAAGAATAAACGAGAAGAACATTACGCTGCAGCTGACAATTTACACATAATAAATAGCACTCTGCGATTGCAAATGCTTCTATTAATCTATAGTTGATGTCGAATCGATCCATCTCCTGCTGCTGACAACATTGAATTATCTAAGCAACTATAGTGGGTACCTAGCTACGATTTAGGGTAGGTACCCACCTAAGTTCAAACTATGGACAAGCATTACCTATGATAAGATAAGGTACCTTGGGTTTGCAGGACCGTGCTTACCTTTTTGCGCGTTGCGTGTTCCACTGCTACACAACACACGTTGATACTACGTAGAAACATCAAACTTCAACTTGTACAACTACCCATTGAGCACCCATTTTTATGAATTCCAACTTTCACTAAGATCAGTTCTCTCCATCAACGCAAGATGGCAGATCATGATCGTAGACAACCTGGTGGCGGATATAATAACCGAAAAAGACGTTACAGAGGTATGAAGATGGACATCGTCGCATCCAGCCTCGCATCCGGGCTCAGGAGAGCTTATGCTAATATGCTCTCTTAGATGACGATGATCACGACCGCCGACCTCAACGCCGACGCTACGACGCCCCTCTACCCGTCCGTATACGCAAGCAGCTTTTAGGCCTCGCCGAATCTCCCTTGCGACGATGGCACGAGGAAGTTCAGTCAATCGCTCACGTCGTCGCTGACAACTACGAGGATCAGGAGCTCCGCACCAGCTTCTTAGAGCTAGTACCACAGATGGTCGTCGAGCAACCACTCAAAACTCCATTCGTGGCAGCCGTAGTGCTCGTCATCAACTCTCTAAAACCTGACATCTTAAGTGACCTTCTTACTCGAGTTGCTGGCGCGACAGAGGAAAAGATCAAGGTGGGTGAGTGGCGAGATGTGAAGCTGTACCTGAAGTTCCTTGCATGCCTACAAAGCTGTTTGGAGGGGGATGGCTTGTTCCCGTTGCTCGAGGAACTCTTCAGTCGAGCTGGGGACTTACAGACTGCTAGTTCTGATGATGTGAGTATATAACTATTACGGCCTGTATATATCACATACGCTGACATATTCGCAGACAATTGGAACAGAACTCGTCAAGATCATTCTCCTGACAATTTCATATATCATGGCAACAGCGCCTACTCGGTGGCAGCAGAAAGCCTCCGAGCTTTTGGACAAGACGGATATTATTGCTTCAGAACCACATGCACTACAAGTACTAATCGACCCGTACCATGCCGAGGAAGGGGAAGAGAGCCCAACTGCAAACATGAGCCTCATTGGACTCTTACAAAAGCAGCTCCAGACCGAAGCACTGAATGGCTGGGAGCTTTCGTGCCTACCGAGACCGTGGCAGATGCCTCCCGAGGAGATCGAACAGCAAGAGAAGCTCGATAATGCACAGAAGCACGCCTTGCCGAGCATATCCATCCCGGAGAAGGTCGTCGCTGGTCCCCGCCCTCTATTCCCCGAGATCTACTTCTCGGTCTATGTCAACCAGGAAATCGAATCAGTTCCTCCGGTCAGTAGTATCGCATCATCTCTAATTCGGGATGGACTTCTCGATACTATTAACATTCTACACTTCAACCGTGGCGTTACAGCCCGCTTCCTCATCGACGTAGACTGTTATTTTGCTCCTGGCACGTTCGTTAAACGTGCAACGCCTTTCGATCGACTTAGGGATATCGAAGGAGACCGATCAACGTGGAAACCGGAGGATGTTGCGGTTGATGCTGTATTTTCGCAAATATTTGCACTTCCAACGCCAGAGCACAAGCTCGTCTACTATCATTCCGTCCTTACCGAAGCCTGCAAGATCGCTCCCGCAGCGGTGGCCCCTAGTCTAGGCCGTGCTATTCGATACTGCTACCAAAACACTCATCTTCTAGACCTGGAACTGTGTTACCGATTCCTGGATTGGTTTACCCACCATCTCAGCAACTTTGGTTTCATGTGGAAGTGGACAGAGTGGGTGGATGATGTGAATCTGCCTAACATGCAGCCGCAAAAAGCATTCATCCTCGGCGCTTTAGATAAGGAGATCCGTCTCAGTTTCGCCCAGCGTATCAAGGGAACCCTTCCTGAGCCTTATCAAGCACTTATCGGCCCCGAGAAAGAGCAAGATACTCCTGAATTTAAGTACAATGACGATCGTAAGTTGAAACTCCTCAGATTGACGTATATACGTGACTAAGCACAAATCTAGGCACGCCATTCGCCGCAGAAGGCAAGGAAATTGCTGCTCTCCTCAAGCGCAAAGCCCCTGAAGACGAGATCCAGCCCGTCATTGACCGCATCCATCATGCCGCCCTTGATCAATCCATTGACCCTCTTGTCTCTAGCACAGACGTCTTCATGACGGCTGTTTGCTGGGTGGGCTCGAAATCGCTCTCTCACGTGCTCGCTTGTATCGAGCGTACTAAGGACAGACTTCTTGATGCCGGAGCAGCTTCTGATGCAGCCAGAGCGCAGATTATCACGGCAGTCATATCCTACTGGTCTGCTCACCCAGGAGTTGCCATTACCATTGTCGAGAAGCTGCTCAATTACTCGATCATCACACCCAGCTCAGTCATCAACTGGGCGCTAGTCGGTGATCGTGCGGGCCCACACGGCCAGGCGCTTAGTAAATCATGGGTGTTCGAGCTCGTATTCAATACCGTAGTCAAGGTTACGAGCCGTCTAAGACAGGTCGTGAGCAGCGGCACAAGCGAGGGGGCCGAAGAGGAAATAGCGGGTATGCGTGAGCTCTTCAAAAACATGGAGGACGCATTAGTCAGCTGGGCGCAGGGCACCAAGGACCAGATGATGGACCCTATGGCATCAGACGGTGAGGAAGACCTCGTGAAGCGCTGGGGGGCTAGGTGGCTCCGAGTATTTCGACGAAGGTCCGCCATCGAGGAAGCGTTCCTGCTCGAGAACAAAGCCGCTTCTTCGTAAGCAAATGATGTAACATACGCGGGCTAGGGGGTCATGCGAAAAAACTCGGCGTTAGCACAAAAAATGATCTTTGAGCTTCACGCTAAAAAGTACCGAAAAGGGTTTTTCCTTCTTAATTCGTACTCGGCTAGCCTTGTATACAGTAGATTAGGTAATTGATTTAGGCATTGAGACAAATGGTTGCAGATGAGCACTCTAGGGGAATACTGTAGTTTATCATCAAGATTCATCGTTGTGATTTTATGACTACCTCAAGAACTAGATGTGCCAGTACAAATCCCTGCTCGTTCTCACTTTAAGGGGTAATCTTGGTTTATTCATCTAATCAGCTCGTCCACTGGGGAAGGTAGAACTTCATGTTCTCGTAGACCAAGAACGTGACCCAGGTCGCAGGCAAGACCCTTACGACTCCAGGTATGATGCCACGGTAGAAACCGCGCCAGCCTTCCTCCCTCCACGTCCTCCTCGCCACCCCCCGGATGCCGCGGCCGAAGCGCGCGTCGGCGTCGTAGTTCTGCAGGCGGCTGCGGATGACCTGGTACGGGTACGTGACGGCGCCGGCGACGAGCTTCGCGACGCTGGAGATGACCAGGGTGGCCTCGTTGCTGATGCGCTGACGGCCCTCGCGGCCGGGCGTCCGCCGCCGCGCGAAGTACAGCTTCTTCACCGGGTCGTACACCGCGAACTGCACCGCCCCGTGCGCCACCCCGAACAGGCTGATCCCCAGCCCCCGGTAGAACCCCCGCCACCCCTCGTGCCGCAGCAGGCGCAGGGCTCCCGCGCGCATGCTCGGGTACGCACCCGCGGCGGACCGGTCCGAGGAGAGCATCCGTGTTTTCAGCACCCAGACCGGGTTCGTCAGGACTTGCGTCAGCAGGCCCGCGCTCCCGGACGCTAGGAAGTAGTCCCGCGGCGCGAGGGAGGCGGGGACGTCCGCCGCCGCCGCCGACGGGGCCTTGAGGGAGAGCAGGAGCCGCTCCGACCACGCTTTGAAGAAGAAGAAGGACGCCCAGCTCGAGGCGTTGCCTAGCAGGTTCGGGGCTAGCCCCCGGTAGAGCGAGGCGATGGGGTGGGGGGTTTGCGTTAAAGTGCGGATTAGCGAGACGGTGGTCAGAGGCTGGTGAGATGTTGCGGCTGTGCGCTGGTGGACTGGGAGGAGATCAGTTTCGGGGTGCTGTGGAATAGGGCTAGGGGTCGCTCACTTTGCATCCGGGTCTTGACGATATCGAGCGGGTGGACGACGAGGGTGGCTATGGATCCCGCAGACAGACCGGCGATGGTCTCGACGGAGGCGGGTGAGAGGCCCGCATGATTCTGCGTCATAGAGATGAAGTTAATGATACGAATCACATTCTGAGGTCATTAATATTGGGATATTATTATTTTATTGTTTTCATTTTTTTTGCTTGATTGAGTTTTGAGATTATCTAATCTTTGATATCTCATTCAGTGGCTTACCTAATGTGATGTGCACTCATTGAAGTTTCGGCTCTCGGGCCGCAGGTAGCCGAGTCTTGTAGTCTTTTTATAGGAATAATAGGAATCATTATACGGCTATTTAGTTTTATGTCATAACCCATAATTTGCATTTCAGAGTCATAACCGTATCACGCATATTTGCAATCCGGAGTCTACATACGTGCGTCTCGACCATCAACGAGCAAGTCCGGTTTTAACGGAGACATCCGAATTTACACGCAGTTTGGTTTGCCAGATGGTTATAGCGCTTGGCCTAGAAACATACTCCGATTGCCTTTTCTAGACTTTCTTTTGCGGGAAATTTGTCATAATGTCTACCATAACAGAAACGACTTCGGGCGATGTCGAAACCGCAAAGCTGCCGATCGTGGTTGAGTTCACGTAAGTGCCCTTTTAAGCTAAGTCTAGATTCACATCCACGGGTATCACGGAGATCAAATCTTGTATATCCTTCCCTGACAACGGTCTAGAGGTGGCCTTGAGATGCTATTTTCAGATCAGCGTCGGCACTCACTATCTATACCGGCTGCCAACAAGGAGGGCAAATCGGTAACTATCGCCGATCTGATCGAGTATCTATGCGAGAACACGATGAAGGACACCCGGAAAGAACTCTTCGTTCTCGAAGATCACCTGTATGTTGATCCTCCACCATTCACCATTTGTGCCCTATTATACCCGAGCAATGTTCAGGCTCTTATAAGCTCTCCCGTTTTTGTCCGGAGCCAGTTGTACACGGCATCTCTATCCATCAGGGTGCATAGTAAGCATACTAATATGTTGATCAAGGCGGCCTGGTATCCTTGTCCTGGTCAACGAAGCAGATTGGGAACTGGAGGGTGAAGAGGCTTACGAAGTTCAGGCAGGGGACAACATCCTATTCGTCTCGACACTACACGGCGGATAAAGCCGCACTCTGCTGGAAGGCCCGCACCACACCGCTATTCAGATACTTATAATGGCCGTTGCATTCGTCATAATGCATCATACACGGAGAAGCAGCAGTAGCGAGAAATTTCGGTATTAGCCCTATGGATGGGAAATTCAAAAACTCACTCAGGCCGGTCTCATTAGACGTCCTACGACTAGCTTCTCAACAACAACCGCCTTCTACTATCCCCTACCCCGCTTTCATGCATGTGAAATAATGGTAATCACTTCCAACCGGGTCGTATCCCGTCGCTGGGAAATGACAGGCGAGCATGCGGCTAACTCGGTCGACCTGTCAAGCTCCTGCAATGCTTCTCACGATCGGTGCCCTCCAGGTAGTAAACAAATAACCCGGAGCCGTGGCCTGTGTTCGTAATAAACGAGATCTGTCATTTTTTTCCCTCCAAGCCCCGAGCGTTCGTCTCAAGCGGCTTATGGTGATCACCCGCTGTTTCGGGAAATATAACCCAACACCCCAGTCTATATCTAATACATATGAACCGTAGAAGGAAGGCTTTGTACATCTGTCCCATATTGTCAAAGCACACAGCAGGTCTGGGATGAACGCGCCGCGTTTTACCTTGAAGAGAGAACATGGTTGGCGGTGAGGGATACGTAAAAGCGTTTGCCAGGTATTCGAACCCGGTGACTGGTTTATTGATCGATGGCTTGGATCACCTTATTCGCCCGCCTGCAGCAGGGCGTCCCAAAGGAGCTATTTGCAGCACAGATTGGCAAAGGGGTCTAGACTGATAGTAGTTTCACACGAGGCGAGTGCGGATTAGGTAGGTACTCGATGAGAATTATAATTTCAACCCAGGTAAATCGAATCAACCGCTTGAATAAGAAGGGAGCGTTTGGTACAAGACATATGGCCTCTTGGTTCTGGAGACAACACTTCATCGCCTGGAGTGGTTCCTACGATGCGATTGATGAGACATTTTTCCATTCTCTCTGGTCATGAAATATCAAGGGCCATATTACAGACCGCCTTAGTGGCCCAGGAGGTTATCGTGAACCAAGATACCTACGTGGAATTACCCTAGGTAAGTACGCGCCGGTTAGTCTCGTGGCGACCATGAGGCACCGCACTACAGATTCTGCGCGCCCGGGGCTTGCAGCAAATGTTTCCGGGATGTGTTTCCGCCCTTGAAGAATGAAGGTCACCATACCAGATATCTCCAGATTAATTGGCTCCCGCTTTGGAAGACGCGGGTAGCTACCGCAACAAACGCTTGTCTCTGGCTTTGACAGGTCCACGCCATGCTAAAACGAACATAAACAGGGTTTATCACAGTGAATACGGCATTGCCAAGTTCCTCCTAGTGATTGTTACAACGGTGAAAACAAATATTATAATTTTTTTGAGATCACACTAGCCAAAAAATATATCTCTCTGTCTCCCTGTAGGTGGGATAGTTACAAAGCTGCTTCAAATACAAGAAAAGTGATTCAACGAACTACTCAACTCCGCCTTATTTGCAACCCCGGAAAGGCCTCGAAACCTTGTGATGCAAAAACCTGGTATCTCCCCTCCCCATGGCAGTAATGCAACCGCAAAAATATGGTATTTCCCAACCCAGGTCCTTGGGTTTTTTTGTGTTTCGATGCGCCGCAGGTATTGATGCCTGATTGGTAAAGCAAAGGTTGCCAGAGAGGAAAAAGAAAAGCCGCCCATCACCGCCGATGCGTTGTTGTTCATCCACCAGATTATGCATCCATTTCCGTGTGCCCACTTTGCTCTTTTTCCCCCTTCCCAGATAATATACCTAGTTTGTAAAAGGTATATGGACTAGTTTATTTATTTCTCTGGGGCCCTCTCGTTGTTGCGTAACATGAATGTAGATGTAGATAGCCGAACCAAGATCGAGTGCAACCCGCCGATGAAACCTGACACGCTATGTGGTAACCTTTCCCCATAACCAGGGGGAAAACTTATTACAACTGAGAGGACTTTGAAAATGGCAAACAGAGATGAAATGAAAACAAAGCCACGTTTTCCTAAATAAATGAATAGATAAATAAAATTGCAGAGGAAAGCCAAATGAAAAGGAGTCTGGCAAATCAGGCTCAGCCAGAGACGCCCCGTCTCCGTTCTCTTGGCGTAGGGCATTGATCCATACTAATGCCCTGATTATTGCGAGAATGATATTGCTGTGCTTTTGGTTTGCTCCTGTGCTGCTGGGCCTTGAGATGCGGCCTTTTATTTTTAGGAAGTCTAAACGAGAGAATCAGATCACCTCCAGGCTCCCCGGAATTAACAATGTGTGGTATCTCGAATTTCAAAGAACACCGCCCGAGATTGATGATATGTAAGTATGTGTGTGTGTAAATAAGCAAGCATAAAGCTCAGCCGTCACGCTTCTCCGGTCAATGCCCGCGGAGGTATTATGTTTGTACGAGTTGTTATATTGGTCGTTATAGTCGTTAGTGTTAATTATTCTTGTACCGATAGCACCGTTGCGTACTGGGTTTAGTACATCCGGCGTTGAGAAGTAGGTGAACACCATAATCGTCCTCGTAAACTGTGCTGGGGCTGTTGGAAGCGCTGGCGGGACTTGTTGTCTCGCTAGAGGAGATACTCGCTTGGTCCATTTCGTATGACCCGTAAGCGGCGTGGTGGTCTCGGGGGTCGATGCTGCCCTGGGAGCCATGTCGGGGCATTCCGCGGGTCTTATAGTTATTGGAGCACGAAAGTCCGTGTTGTGCCGGCAGACGATACATCTGGTGTTGGGCAAGCGGGAGTTGAGCGGGATACTGGTGATGGGTGTTCGGTGTTACTGGGCCTTGAATTTTAGGGGTACCAAAGCGGTTGGTTCCACGACCTTTAATGCCCTTATTGCTATTCTTGTAGAGCTCGGCAAATAGGTTGAACAGCTTCCTGTCATCTTCGGAAAGTTCGTCGCCGGAGTTGAGGGTCTTGAATTTCTTTGTTAATTCCTTGATGGTGTGCTTGTGGAAAGTGTTGTGGTGAGTCTAAAAGATTGTTAGCACATCTTATGTTACACCTAGAGCAATATGTCATATTGCACAAACCTTCAAGTTCCCCCGTTGGCCAAAGGTCTTCTTACAGCCGTCGAGAACGCAGTGGAAGGGCTTCGTTGGGAAGTGAGTCAACTTGTGTGGTTTCACGTTTCCAAGTTGAGCAAAAGCCTTCCCACAGATATCGCAAAAGTAAGGCTTCTCGCCGGTGTGGCTACGTGAGTGGGTCTAGTTTCTTTATTAGAACGGGAGATTAGTGTAGGTTGTCACCAGGGAAAGCTTACCTTCAGATTACCTCTCTGTGTGAATGCCTTGTGGCAACCGGGCTCTGGACACTGCTGTGAGGAAACACGAGGTCAACGATGATTATGGCAAACTTGGGGACGAGGGGGTCTTACGAAAGGTTTCTCTCCGGTGTGGGCTCTCTTGTGAGTTTCCAGCTGAGTCTTTTGGGAAACTTCCTTCCCACAGCCCTTAAAGTCACAAATGTAGCGGTGTCTTCGCCCTTTTACGTTTTTTCCGGCTCTGGGAACTGTCTCATCTGGAGTACATGACTTTCTGCGCAAGTTGAACTTTTCTTCGTCCAGCTGCGGAGGGGAAGGGTAGGCAGCAGCTCCAAAATCGGGGACCGTGGTCGGCTGGTGTTTGGACTGGATGGCCTTCATCAGGGTGTCGATCTCGGTGTGGAAAACTACTTCATTGGCTTCGTTCTCCGCGGCATTCTTAATAATCGTCTTTGACGCGACAGCAGGAGTTGGGGTAGGAGGTCGCTGGACGTCCACCTGCGGCTCGTATTTGATCGGGGGTCTAGAGTCCTGCTCTAGTGGGTGTGTCTGGTAAGGTTCCCTTTGATATCCAATAGGCAGTCCCTCGGTATCGGCTGGGATCGCTTGCGGAGGCGGGCATTCTTCCTGATATCGGTACTGCTTAAAAGAGGATGTCATAGGAGGAGATGGAGGCGTGTATGGGCCGAACATGAAGTGATTATTAGGTGTATATTGCGATGCTTGTGGGCTGGTCACAGGAGCCATGGGATACGCATTTTCTACCATGAAGTGGCCTGGCATGGTAGTCCCGTGGACAGCTGCGGTAGCCGTCGGATTTGAGCTGTACTGCATGAGGCCAGATGCATCAACCATCGTATAATCCGCTTGCGATTGCTGATGAGGCCATCTCCCCCAGTTGCGGGGATATGATGCTTGAGTGGTCAGAGCCAGCTTGGCGGTTAGAGACTCGTCTTGCTTATTGCAAGACCAGTCAGTCAACTAAGTCCACGATAATATTATGAAGTCCGAGTCTTCTTCCGAACTGGATTGCAAAGGGGAATCGACTATGGTAAGTGTCTCAATAAATGTAATGGTGGTTGTCTAGCGTTTGGAGTGGAGGGATGTGCGTTAAACATATAACTATGAGCTATGAAGCAGAGAGCCAACCCTAAAAAGACAATGTTATAAACCGACCGTTACTACCTAGGTAAATAGGTAGAAGGCTGCACAGTTTTACCGGCGTGATCTGTGATTTATGAAGTCAACGTCAAGTAAAGGAATCGAGGGAACCCGGGTTCTTAGTGAAGTATATACCGATGTGCGCTAGGGTTCGATCTGAGGAGCCGGCGGGTTGGGCACGCCCACTCGGAGATCCTGGGATGCCAAGAGGGTACGCGGAGAAGCTTAGACTCTCACACTAGAAGCTGAACACGATGTAAGTGGTTAAGTATCAGAGATGGGCTGGTCGAGTACATCATCTCTTGCCTCATATCAAAACACCCCCACCCTGGTAGACCCTCTTCCCTGGGCTTAGAAACATGCCTGGGATTAAACTAGCCTGGTACAAACTAATGAGGCGGAGGAGATGGGGGGTGACAGATGGCACACACAGGACAGTGGCAGATCGCCGAGGTAAGGTTCTGCACCCTAACAAGTACCTAACTCGACGAGACATTCACAATGCATAATATAGTCGATTAGATATGCGGTAGCAGCTTACCTAGTGCCGGCCGAATCAAGTACTACTTGGTAGTTACCCGCTGGATGCTTGTCAATTCAACACAGGGAACAGATGTATACAGCCTACAATGACGAATGCCAGCCTCGATGTTGCTTCCAGCAATGGACACGCCTTCTGTTACTAGGTGGTGGGTACCGTTACTACATCGAACTCGGCCAGCCGAAAGGTATGAATACGTTCATAGGGACACGTCGCCATGCAATCAACCATATCTGACTGTTGAAACTTGGCCAGCACACAGAGCCAGAGGTGGTTTTGTTTGGTTCTCCTACAAGCAGTGTGGCATCCACAGCTAGTGAATGACAAGGGGCGTTAGCGTAGGGAGAGGGGGTCTGGATGATACTGTGATTGGGGATGTACCTAAAGGTAGGCAAGTAGACGACGAAGAAGGCGGAATGGACAATGTCCATGGAAATCCGAAAGAGAGATGGTAAACTGAGGCCAAGGAGCGGAGACCAGGTGTCCCCCTGCAGCTGGAATTTTCCTGCCCGTCGGGGCAATTCCGTTAGGAATACACCTCTTCGACCCCTTGAACTAGCTTTATTACTTTATAAATTTTTCTTCGTACACAGAGATTGTCATATTGTGTGTGTATACTAGTGTAATATAGCTGGTTCCAGCGCGATGGATAGCCCTGGTCCCCGAAGTGCCACCATCTGTTATTATGAAAATGACAGAATTCGGTCCACTAAAGCCGTTCTCTTTTGATCTGGGAACCATGTAGGAACCTATTTCATTCATTATCCGATAAGAAGCGTTTTGTGATCGCACACAGGGTTTTAACAGGCGAGCTTCCTGCGAACCTAGTTGGCTTATTCTTTCTACTACCTCTACTATGCACCATATGTGGCGAGGAGCTTGTCAAGCACGAATCATCCCCCGGTTTTCATGTACCACGGTATTCTTAGCTGTGCTCTATAGACCGCCATCTGGTCCTCGAACGTTATATGGTTGGTTTTTAGTCGAGGGACGGGAGTAACCGTTCGAGGTCACATCGCTTTAGTACCTACTGGGCCAGACCAGCTGTATGCCGAATACATACAGAGGCACTTAATGTGCACAATGACATTTATTAGTGACGTACCCGTGCGTAAGCCATCAGGGACCGAATTGAGCTAGGTTTAGAAAGTATTGGGTTGCGGCAAAGAGGCAAACGCGGCAAACTCCATTCAGCTGAATTGGAAGGGGGCAGGGGATGAAAATGTCAATAGAAGTTCGAGAAGTTAGAAGCCACTTACCTAGTCGCTTGTACTGTGTAGGATCTACCCCCCTGGAGATCGATGTACTCCAATTTGAACAGGGATTGTAGATCTTGTTGCGAATTGGTCAAATCAGAACGTTGAGAGGACTCCTGCTGGCGTTTAGTATTACACTTTTCACTCATACGACTCTTACCCGCTCAACAGGCCATAAGATCATGACCTTTTTTTTTATATATACCTATTTTAATTGAACTGTTCTCTACCCTGGTTCCTTGACAGTTCTGGATCGTAAGGCGTTATATGTTACTAGGCGGCACAAAAACCGTTGTTACTTTGACTCATGCCTTTATGGTCGTGAGTACCTTAGGTAGAGGTAGGTACCGGGTTCAACCGAACACCAAGTACCTAAGTAGTGCTTCTTGGCATTAGAAGATATGTGTTGTCTTATATTGGAAATCAAGGCCATTGAGATCGTCTTTGCCTACCTCCAGAGGCACGGAATAGGATCTTATTGGTTCTCAAAGACTATGCCATTGACGAGAGCCGTCCCGTAGAATGAAAGCACTGAGAGGCTCCAAACGAAATAGACATTATGATATCTGATCGGTGGTGTCGGGTAAGTTTCCTAAGAAGCTCATCCTCACTACCCGAGACAATAGGACATCCAACGGACATATGTTAAGCTCTCGGACTTCTTCCATAGGCTGAAAGGTTTGGTTGAGTGGTACCGCCTTATCCCAGAAGATGGTTACAAGAGAGGAAACACGATCGAAGCAGAACAATTCCATCGCGATGATCGTCCGCGTGTACCAGGTTACCAGATTACTGGGAACTATAACGTTCTGTTCTAGAACCGGGTATATGGTTAAGATTGCGCCTCATAACGAACGCCAAGAATCAATCAATTTCGTGACTGTTCCTTCAGCAACTCGTGTTGTGTATAACCATTTCTCTCGTCTTGTCAGCTCTTAAAGTTCATTTATATTAATCCCTACACTTACACTCTTTAATATAATATTCAGCTCAGGTGCTGTTCATTCCGTAGTACTGGGTCGATGCAAGCCACGTGGGCCTTTGACCGGCCGATCATTGGGAATCCCCAGCAGTGTTTGATACCCCAGATTCGGTCCCGTTGAGAAAAGCGCATGACTTAATTCTCACCACTGTCAACTTACTGGGTCGGAGGAAGTGGAAGCCACGATCTAAGCCGTGAAGCACGAAATCCCGAATCTTTCGGCTCGGCGTAGGGGAATCCCTCGGCTGGCTACAACGACTGACGATCGCAATGGCTTTGAATTTGCCTGATGGGACCTCGGGACTCTGTTGGTTGATGAATTAGGTATCCTCCCAGCGTTTCAAATTTTGAATATGACGACCTTACAAGGGGACTGTACATATCCTCTTACAGGGTTATGGAAATGGAAGGAGAATACGACATATCATTATTTGCAGCTCGCTGACAACTTTTGATGGCACGGTTGCAATTTGCACAAATTCCCTCCCCTCCCAGTCTTTCGGCCTCACACGAAACCAACGGGATATATATCTTAATTAAGAAAGGATAAGCTTTATTAATATAGTCGAAAAGTAGCATCTTAAATGAATTAGACGTGGACTAGGTATAACGGATATCGATGTATGAGGCTTTGGCGTCCCGCTTTTACCTAACGGGTAAGGATTCGAGATAGGGAAGTGAGCGGCTACAACGTACCCTAGTAAACAAGGCCCCCCTTGTTCGTGCTAAGTTTCCAGCCAGCTGGTTGATGGGTAGATCCCCCGGTCCGTGTAGATTGATTGGCTTCTCTTACTCTTACCAAGAGCTTAGGGCCGGGAACACCTTGACCAGACCCAGATCACACATTCAGAATATAATAATCCTCCGTGTTGAGTGTGTATAGTCCATACTTTACTACTATTAGTAGACGAGGGAACGGTCCGCGCAATTGAGGCTGTTAAAGGCCCGATGAGCGGCATAAGAAGAGTTCCGGAAACCATATTCCAATGAGAAGATTGGTAGTAACTATTGGTTTCTTACCTTACAATTAGTGATCAAAGACGATCGGATTTAACCAGGAACAGGGGCAATGTAAAGTGCCCTACTCAACATATTTCATATCTGACCGCCCTCAATTTTGTTGATTGCTCTACTATGTACGGAGGGCGCTTCCACCGTTCTCCGTGTGGCGTATCGCTAGGCCCTGCAAGGTCCTTTCGCTGGTCTCTGCCCAAGTGCTGCCTTTACATACCTAGGTATACTATGACTAAAACTGATTTGTTTCAAGTAACACCATTTTCTCTCTGTCTAGTAATATAGCTATGTTTTGCTATAGTTATCTATCTTGTCGACGCTGCCTAATGGAGTTGTACTATTGGAAGGTGTGCCAGGTGATCCAAAGCACTCGATGCATACTACACATATGTAGTGAAGTCAACTTATTTGACGTGTCAGTTAATAATTAACATAACGTGTACATATGAAAGGGTTCCTAACGTGCGTGGGGGGTTTTGCAAGCACCGATACCAATCACTATCACGGCGGTCATCTCGGCACTCGATGGTGGTTATTAGACGTTGGAAAATACTCGTAGACTCGTTCTTGGTACGTAAAACGGAGAATATTGTGTGGCTTCCCAGATCTTCGGGCCTTCACATCTCCGGAAGATCCAATAGCACTTTTCCTCTTAACTGCGAAGAGCAATAATAATAATCAAAAGCCACGTTTCTCGAAATGGCATAACTCCAATGTCACACATAGGCTGGAGGGATTAATTGATTACTGATGCAATAATACGTATGTGGTAACTGGTAACCGAAAAAACTCCTTACATGGCGAATGGCAACTAAGCCTAGAGCGAGAATGTCAAAGCTGAGATGTGTAAGCAGGAACCTTGGAAGATCTTTTTCAAATGATAAAGGGGAAAATATCTGTACTCGCCCGGGCGAGTATACGTATTCTTATTCTTATTATTTAATTATTTAATATGTACGCAGGACCTTTAGGGCCTTGTCGGGACTTGTGACGGTAACGGGTTCCAAATACAATAAGGCACGTATGCTTTAAGCTGTATTAGGTAGTATATTCAACCAAAACGGCTAGAACTTTTCTTAGTCTGTGCGCATGGGAAGGTTGCCCAATAGATGCGACTTAGGAGAATTTTACAATGTCGACTAAACTAGTATCATAAGAGCTAAGGACTTAAAATAGACTTCAAGGTTCCTTGTATCTTCCATCACACGAGACAGAACCAGAAACAGAAACAGAAGCATTAAACTTATCACTTTTCGAACAACATACATACGTCTTTCACATCGCATCACATGATAAAGATGACCTGCCGGTAATGTCTGCAATTCGGCAGGAATACAACGCCAATGATGACGGAAAAGCCTCACGCTCATATTTGGGAAATCTAAGGTGTTCTAGAATGAATCACCGCCTCGCATAACCTAGCAGCCTAGTACCTACATACATCACAGTATACTCACATATTGCTGTTCGATGATGATATATCACAAACCTGTCAAAGACTGCGAACCAAGTTGCTGGACCATCGCTATTAAATTCTCTATTAATACCCCGGATACCGGGATCTCCGCCTCCGAACTAGAACCCCCTTATTTCTCAGTGCCCTTTTTGGCACATGAGAAATCACTCCCACCACCACCGTCCCCGCTGCTTCCGCCATCTCGGTTACGCTTCGCGGAAATAAGCAGCGGACCTGTATAGAAAATATTTTCTTGTCATAGCACAGGTGAATATTGTCTTATGTACCTAAAGAAGGTAATAAAACTCTGTATTTCTAAAGCTTCGTAATCACCTGGGCAGTGTTCCCCGTTCATCTAATTCGCTGTGTAACTAGTTCCTCCCACAGCGACGACATTCCGCTTCCCGGCAATGATCGTGGGAATTTTTTATTATAATATCATCATCGATACTAGCGCAATATGTCCCTGTCAAGGCCACGAGTTATCTTACGAAACCTGGATCGGACGTACGGGCTTCCGAGATCTATCAGATATCACCTTAGGCGCCAACAAAACGCTGAACCCTGTCAACACGCTCTTAAACCAGCCCTGCCCAATGCCACCATCCCTTCTCTATTATGGCGACGAGCTTTCTTAAGGGAGAAACAGAAAACCGGACCAGCACCGCAAGCTCCGCTCTCTTATACGGCGTTCGCTGCCTGTTTTGAGCAAGCGTCTATCACTTCTCACATTCTGGTTTGAGAACTATACGTAACTATAAGTACCCTCATAATTATGTGTGTGACACTTGAAGTATGCGGGCAAGGGTTTCACGATCCATCGTGCTGACAAGACTGGTGCAATCTGGCTAGCCACGAATGTCGCCACAACATGAATAGGTAGGTGGGAGAAGACAATTGTGGATTTAGCTAACATAATTCATCTCAACCGCTGTATCCTCGCCATAAAATAGAATTGCAGGCCAGCTTTCCATCTTGAATAGTATGCTAGCCTTGGAGACTCTTCAAGGCGCTAGGATCTGTGATGCAGCTTACAGCTTCATCTGCCTCGCTTTCGTATCATTGGGCACCAAGAAATGAGGCAAATATCGAGGCAAGGCCGAGATTTACCAGGATCTCAATAGGTTCAGCCTAATAAGAGCAGTCGTTCCCCACCATCTTACATCTGGCCTGCCCGAACCTGAGTCGAAAACGAAATGGTTCACAGGTCAGACAGCACGGGTAGACGTGACATCTGACCAACGCTGTCTAGACCACGATCGCTGCTACAGTGCATTGCAACGACAACATTGGGCACAGTCTGTATGGTCAATTCTAGGAAGTTTAGGGGTTCTTGCTCGAGAGACACCTGCCCGTTTGACTGACGATGTAAGCGAGGTTGTATTATGGAGGTTTAGTCGCCTACAGCGACGCATTACACAGTACACCAGGTGGCTGGAAGACCCTATGGATGATAACACACCGCCTGAGACCGCAGGCCAAATAACTGAACCATGGCGCGAAAGTCCCGAGACACATCTTCTTCCATACTGTAGTGTATGCTTGCTCAGCGTACAACGTAACGCACGCAGGCTGTAGGTCGTAAGAAGCTCCAGTTTTCACACCCCCTATCACAAAACTGCTAGGCTATCAAGCTGTGATGGTGAACATGGAAGCCCCCTATAACGAGGTACACGATATCCGTTGCCACAGGGTCCGGATGTCTTCCCCTGTCGGCGCTTTCTAGGGTCAATCTTCAGCCTTGCGGCAAAAAGTGCAACACATCTAGACTTACTAACGTCCGCCTCCGAGGAAGCCTCAATGACATACATACGCGCCTACATACCGCATGCGGCAGTACCTAGGTAGATTAGATTTGTGGCTCGCAATTGTCGAAAATTCGCATTACGGAAGCGCCATCCAACTTCCCCGGTATTATCACCAAGAATGTTTCTCCTCCGCAACGCCACAAGGGGGGTGGGGGAGGGGCGCCGAAGTTGCCTCTTCGGCGCTCGTAGTTTGTTCGTGCTCGTCGGGTGCGGCACCTTTTACCGCACTTGCTGTAGGTACATGAAGATCTGCTTATATGCGGTGCGTTATGCGTACCCAAAGCGTGGGAAACTCACCTGCTTCACTATAACACAGTGCCGCTCCCGTCTTCACCAGGGGGGAAACCTACCTAGCTAGCCATCTCTACGCGTACCTACATTACCCCGTTCGAGGATGGCTCATGTTTGAGTAACCCGATCTTGCAGCGCAGGATCTGGACAGATGGGGACGTTGCAAGTTAGTTCCTTGGATCGCTCACTTGTCACTTTTGCCAATCACATACATACCCCGTTCTTCCCTAATTGCCCCAGTCCCCATGGGCCCTATCCCCCTTCCCTTTCGGGTCTTCACCTCGCCTGCTGTGAATGGCTGGCTTGAAAGTCTTCCCTCGCTAATGCGGCTGGCTGGCCTATGCGGTGCCACCCGACTTGTGACCGGGCGGGAGAGCGAGTTCGCGGTAGGAAAGAGGAGAACCTGTCCGCAACACTTTGCCTGACATCACTCGATTGGCTTCGAATTTATATTTCGACCCTGCATATATTCCTTTCGTGCCTTATAGCAGGGAGCGGGAATTATTTAGACGATCTAACACCCGCATGAGCTGAAGAAGAGGAATTCGCATACATAATAGCGTGGTGGCAAGTGTGCCTCTCTCGCCCTAACATTACGTCTGGATTTTCTTTCGACCGGAGTGATATGCCACCATGACGCCTCCGCTACCTGCTTCTCGTAATTCGTAAACTCACGATCTTGGTTTTGTATCGTCGACAGGGACTAAGACGATGCCCCGCCGTTGATTATCGAAACCATTTGTCAATGGTCGTTTCCAGTGGCCCGGCGCATAGGGGTTTAGCAGCGGTTCTATTTGCTGACTATTTCAATCTGCTTCCCCGGTCCGATAGCGATCTTTGCCATGCTAGCGCTCGTGTAAGATTATCGGGTCTGGTTGTTTTGGACCATGTTGCCAGAGAAGCTCGTCTTAGGTCATCAATTTGGAGGAGGGTCGGGAGTAAATCCCGGAGAAAAGTGACAGACTTGCTTCGGGCTAGGAAAGTGGTGTGAGGGCTTTATGTGGATATAAAACCGTTCGATTGTGTAGCCATGCGGAGGGAATGGGGCTGTAAGGAAGAGAAGGCCAAATAGTTGACCCCTTTAATCACCATGTCTGATGGGACAATTATTTGGTATTTTGACGCCGGGGATCCTAGTATGGTGATATGTATCTCTTCGAAGCTCCCTTCAGGGACTGGACTTGAGATAGTTCGAATTACTTATCACTGGATGGACTTCAAGCGGTTTCTTCTCACGGGGGTTATTAGACGCCCCATATAAGCTTCCTGGCGTCTATTTCGGACTTGGTCAGGTAAGTTATGAGGCTATACTAAGTACAGCTCCAGTTGCAAAGCATATGCCTATACAAGTATAAGGGATACTCTCATAGGTTCTCATTGCGTATGAGAGTGCTCGAACCCAAGGTGTCTCACCATGTCACAAAGAAGATGTGACTTGATAAACAAATCCCTTAATTACTAGCCGCTGCCTATAGCTCTTCGAGTACAGTTCACCTAGCCTAAAGGCCAGAAATAGCGTAGGAGTAGCCTATCATCACCTTCGAGAATCCCATGCTACCTAGTTATTCAACACCGTTGTTATACCCCGTCTAGTTTCCATGTCAGTTGAACTATACTTCAAGGGCTCCATAGATAATCGCCAGGAAAGGAGATGGTTGATCTATCGACAACAATATGTCCGGTGCTGGTTCTCGGATATCCTGGACGACCAAAAAAATGAAACATTGATCACTTTCTCAGTATTCGTCACAGTCTAGTAGGCCTAAGAAAATGCCTTCTCAGTTGTTGCTCAACGGCCCCGAAGACTCCCTAGATATTAAGAGACTAGAAAAGAACACGACCGGGGGAGTTACCCTGTGCATAAATGACGTGGGAAACGGTAACTAGTTGGAGTAGAGTATATGCGTAGTTCGGTCCACAAGATGTCTGGTTGCCGAGTGTCCCGTCACAGATTCGAACATCTCAACTACCCCTTCTTGAAGGACTTGATACCAAATGATGTCTGCGATGGGTTTTCGGCAAATACCGTGTCTAGGTATGGATGTTAATATAGTTAAGATTAATATAACAATCTGGGGAAATCTCGTGGAACGTCACCTCGTATACTATGTGTTATACTACCACGTGAGAATGAGGCAAGATATGACTGTTCGTTGATGATGGATTAATGACGGTGCCTGTGTTTCATATATAATTGATTACCTTCACCTCCGAGGCTTCCGAGCGAAATGGATATATTCGTATTTATATTGATGAACGTACCTAGGATGTTCTCCTTTGACGGATTTCGTCATTGCGAATTCCGAAGCCTTGATTTGTGCGACTTTGCTAGGATACACATACAATATATGTTATAACCGACCATATTTCTCTACGGCCGAGATGTGTTTTCAGGAGAACTGGAACGGGTAAATCCATCTAAATGAGCGGTGATGAATACTGGTACCTCGGCCATTGCCAGTAGCCAACAGAGGGCATACATCTACTATTACCATGACTACTTCTTAGGTCTGTTAGAATCATATAAGACATTCATATAACACGTAATATGGACTGTTTGGTTTAGAGAATATATGAACATATGATCAGGCCAGTCTCCTCAATCATCCATGTTGTACCTGAAAAGGTTACGCTGCTTTATATTCGTCTTAACCCTGGAGCCATCAGATGTCATACCAGATCCTTTAGGTGCTTTCACTATGCCTGGACCTTTTCCATGTCTTGGGCATATCCAGTAGATAGTCAGTGTCGCGAGAAGCTTAGGGGGGCTGCCATCTAGTTCCTGAGTTGAGTAGAGCTCATTTCCTTCTATCCGTATCATAGCCTCAAATTGAACCAACTGCGACATAAGACCTAAGATAGAAGCAGCAGATGAAATATTAAACGCCTAAGATTATACTGGAGATTGTGCCGCTATGATTTGGAGATGAAAATATAGTCTATATAATATGAATAGGGGTAACTTAGATTCCTGGCATACGCTGGGAAAACATCCCTTGACAACATAGATATAATAAGACCGAGTCACATGTCAGGCAATATTGTTACTATCAACATATAAACGGGCGCAGTACACGTTGCTCACAGATGTGGTTGTCTTTTCATTCATTGGCAATTTATTTTCCTGGCTACTGCTGATCAGTCATGACAAGAAATCACAAGAAGCAGCGATCAAATTTCCCCTACGTAGTATATTTCAACATGTATAGGGGTAGTATCTCTGGTATTTTGCTTATACCTCACGCCACTTCCGTGCCGATGGCAAGGCCGACTCCTATACAAACGACATCGGCTCGGGTATCTTCCAAACAACCGTATTGAACGCCCTCTCCGTACTATCCATTGTTGCCTGCCCGTTTCATGTCTGCCTTAACTCACGGAGAATAGCTCCATGCGTCCTACGCATGCAAAGAATACATGGAAGATATAACGTGGCGCTGACCGGAGGCGGCATTTTTCTTGTTATTGGCTATTGTAGGCACGATGCTCGTAACTAGTGTCAAGGCCTAGTGCATTTTTCCAGCAGAAGGCTTTGATACCGAGATTGCGAATGACGCAACGGGCAAGTAATGTTGCGATACAACTCATTAGCTGTTTTTGAGCAAGTCTAGGAAGGCATCGATTTCTAACTTTAACGGCCATAACCGGGAGTGAATCCAGGAGGCGGCGGTGGAACATTGCCGGGAGGAGGCCCAAATCCTGGGGGAGGCATCCGGAAATTACCAGGGTGAAAGTCCGCAGGGCTACCATAATTGGCTTGCGATGGCGGCGGCCGAGCTGGTAGTCCCGATGGCGCTGGAGGCAAAGCATTTGGTCGTCCGGGTCCTGGGAGCGGCATCGCACCGTTGACACCAAATGGGGGAGGAGGACCACGAAGGGCAGCAGGGGGAGGAGCAAAGCCAACTGGTGGTCTTGGAGGAGGAATGCCAGCAGCCATGGAAGGGTCGAATCCACCAGTAGCCATAACCGGTGGGGCGACGGCGGCTGGTGGAGGGGCGGCGGGTGTATGTGTCTGAAGAAGTGCGGGAGGCATGGGTTGGCTTTCGATTGTGACGTTGTGCTTCTTTGCTTGGGCGGCAAGCATTCGTTCAGCCTCGTCTCCGTGTCGCTCGCCTTTGCCGTCCTTCTTGTATGCGTATTGCACACTAATATCCTTATTCATGAGGAACTGGCCATTCATATTGTTGATAGCATCGTCACTAGCCTCGAAGCTGCTATAGCTAACGAAACCGTATCCCTTGCTCAAACCATTGTCATCGCGAGCCACCTTCGGAGGCGCAATAAGCGTTCCAAATCTGCCAAAAGTGTCGTAGAGGACCTTCTCGTCTACCATGGGATCGAGATTGCCGATGAAGAGTTCGGCGCCGATCTCCAGAGGTTTTTGCTTGTCCGCCGAGGCCTTGTTAACACGTAGTGCTTTGCCGTATAATCGGATGCCGTTCATGATCTTGGCAGCATAATCGGCATCGACTTCTCCATTAAATTCGACGAAGCCAAAGCCTTGGTGCGACTGGGTAACGCGATCCTTAGGTAGATGTACGTTGACTACAGGGCCGGCTTGGACCATCAGCTCCCATATCAGAGCATCGGTAGCTCGTTCGTCGATATTACCCACATAGACAGTGGCCTCTTTATCTTGCTCCCTTTTGTTAATTAGCATCATGTTTTATATTGATGTGTATGTTGAATCATAGTGAACATACCAGTGTTTTGCCCCCGACATTTTGATTGATGATATGGCGATATGTAGGTGTGTAGAAGTATGATTCCACCTTCCGTCGGGTTGGGGAGTAGGTTGAAGAAGTTGCTTAAGAAGTTAAGAAGTTGAAAGTTAAGAAGTTAAGAAGTACGAATTAACTTCAGAATTAAAGAATGTCGCGTCGCGCAACGTCGATGTGGAGCTTTTGGTTGAAGCTTCCAAAAAGATCTTTAATGGAACATGAAATGCAGCTAGGGAAGCTCCACCATAAATCCATAGATCTTGCCCCGACATTTTTCCGTAGCAACTATTCTAGACCCCCACTTTAGAATTTGAACCAATGATTCTTTAATTTGCAAGACGAGGCCTACCAACGGGACCGTCTATCCTACCGCCAGTGGATACCTGGCACGGTACCCTTTCCAGACAAAGCGCCATGTACCACGCTAGTGGAAGATACTTCTCGCA